>CAEFZY010032690.1:0-40591 GCA_903066815.1 Brachyrhaphis roseni | reverse complement strand
ACATTATTTTAGCAGTAGAATAAATACTGTTTTAAGTAAAGTGTTTATCTTTTGAGTGTTTATTGTACCACAAACTGAATTAAATATTCCACATATTTATAAATCCAAGTCACCTATTGATAATGTAGGTGACTTGAAAACAACAACAACAAAACAACACTTCTGCAACCTAGCTAAAATGCTACATCAACAAGCTATAGTGCTATTGGCTCTATGGTAAAATATTTCACTGCCAATAACAAGTCATTAAGATCCAGACAAGCTAAAGCTGGGCTAACAATGGATGCAGTTGAGATGCGAAATCAGTTTGCAAATAGTTCTTAATAATCATTAATCCCTGCTTGTGTAATTTACACAAGTCTGTGTGTGAGTTGGAGACGTTCCCTGTGAGTGATGAAACACTCTAGGAATGTAATGATGCACAACAGCAGCACTAAGTCTTTCGGCTTTAGCTCCAATAATGTGCACTGACATTTTTACATTTAGATCAAATTAAACCTGCGACCTTCACCGCTGCGCCTCGGTACATAAACCTTCCCGATTCTTTTTCTCCCCCTCTGGAAAAAGACGCATAAAGAGATCCTTAAATAAAACCATTCTTTGTCCAACAGCCTTATCCAATTTGAAAACATTAATAAAATTCAACCGTTTTCAGTGCATTTAGTTTCCAGAAGAAAAACAGGCCACATTTGTGGCTCATTTAACAGGCCTTATAGAAATCAGTGTAACTGAAAAATCACAGCGACTAGGAGTTTTTTTAAATAAAACCAATTAATGTTTGTTTTCCTGTGGTTTGAATATGACACAGAATATGCTATTCAAGTACAGCAGATTTGTGTTGCTCCTAAAACGATAGGAAAGGGCCACAAGCACACAGCTGCTGTCTTAACTTTTATTTCTAAGTCGGAGATCAAATAAAACACCTAGGATTGAGATTAGCTAGGCTGGATAAGGAATTAACTTTAATTACGACCACAAACTGAGCAGAAGAAAAATGTAGCTGAATGTTTTTGCTTTCCACTACAGTCAATACTTGGCATCTTCTGGAACAGATTTTAAAGTTTCAATATAGCGCAATATAATAAAAATGTCCTGAAAACGTGAAACAATTAATCTGTTCAGAATAAAGCCATTTCTCGGTTTTCAGTGAAATGGCTCCAACATGGCGGATGTGCGCCATTAGCCAAACTCGGGACAATTTAGCGGACACAGACACGACTCAGAAGTTCATATCTCCATAACTATTTGCTGTACAGATAGTCAAATAACTCACACAGCTCAGAACGAAGACATTAAATAAATTTAATCAACCATTTAGATTCAGATTCTGCCCCCTTTGATGTTTTTGTCAAGCTTAACTCCTAAGATCAAAGCTCTTTGGCCTCCGGCGCGTTATAAAACAAAATCAACAAACTAATTTCCTTCCAGTTATGTCCTAAACGACTTTCCAACCACTAGAAAGCCCGGCTTTCTAGTGGACGCGAGCAGCTACAAAAAAACTTGACGTCGACGCTTGTTCTTTGGAAAGCGGTTTCATTTAATGCTCCTGATGAACAGTGGCAAAAGCACCCCTGTGGTTCAGCAATTGTAACTGTGTAATAGAACCGTTCCAATATACTTTTCCATTTGCAGGCGCTCGGTGCTGGAAAAAAAGAGCGTACGGACACAAAATGAGAGCCATTTTCAAAGTGCTGACACAAGCATCAGCAGCGGGGCGGTCATTACGAAGCTGGCAACGCCTCAACAGCTGCCAGAGCAGCAGAGCAGCTAAAGTGCAGCAGCCTAATGCTTAGTGGTGCAACCTTACTGAGCTGCAGAAACGAGCCATCAGTTCAGCTCTGATTGTTCGACGCTCATGTCGTCTGACATGGAGTTAAAGGCAGCTTCCATCTTCATCACAGCTGGAATGGGACCACTGCCCCCCTCCCCCGGTAATTTAACTACTAGATGTTCACCCGGTGAGGCGGCATTGTGCTGCACGGAAAAACTGTCTACGAGGTAAAGACAGATCAAGTCTGATCTCAGATGCCAGTTGTGATCAAATGAAAAGCATTAATGCAAATGTTTTTGCAACTTTTTCATGTTTAAACTTCAAAGTGTTTTATTGGGATTGTAGTTTGTGGTTTACAAGACTTTCAAATTTTTTTTTTTATCAAATAAAATCAGAAAAGCCTAGCTTGAATTTATAGAAATGCTATTGAGAAATATTTTTAAAATCATTCCACTTTGCAAAATCAGCTTCAGGTTGTTGAGCGGTGCTAGTTTTCCTTTCAAAACATGACATACTTCTCTGTGTACATGTATGAGAGGCATTGGCTCTAGCAAAGAACTACTAGAGTCCTATTCATGCTACTTTTAACTTAGCTGAACACTCAGAAATTTAGTTTTCACTCAAATCCCTAAAGGAGCGACAATGCATGCAGACTACTCGGAGTAAGAAAAAACAAAAAAAACTGAAAGGTGAGAATAAAGTTTTGTTTTTCAGCAGTGTTTTCGGCCACGTTTGAAACAAAACTCCGGCTTGTAGGAACACTAGTGTTCCTGCAGGTGAAGATGGCCGACTTGGTCGTAAAAATGGTGTGTGCAGAGACCTCTAGCGGACCAGAACAGAGGATGACTAGAAGGCGTTGCACTGGAATGTAATGAAAGGGTTAAACGCACGCCACACTTTTCAGAACCTTAAAGTTCACGCTTTGATCTTATCGAGACAAGATTTTTAAAAAAGCTCCACTTGTGTTAATACTTTGGTGAGAGACTGATCAACTTTGCTGATTATAGCGACCGACTCTTTGATCTGTGGCTCTGGATTTAAACCATGTGGCTTTTCCAAGGACACTTTGGCATGCGGAGGAGCCGAGAGATCGGGCTGCCCGCTCTTCAATTACAGAGCAACCTGCTCGACCATCTGAGCCGCATCTGTCCAAGGTGAAAGCTTAGACCAACAGCAGGACAAACAAAACGAAGCAGATGGAGGATGTTTCAAAATTAGGCCAGGAAACAAGTTGTGACTGCGTCAGCTTGAGGCATTAGACGTCAAGCGTTTCACAAAATCCGGCTCCGTTTTTGTAGCGTCCTGTCATTTGTGAATTCATACTTTGTAGCATTCACACTTCCTGCTCACATGCTGCACCAGTGTGATCATTCTCATGGCAAATCTCCAAATCCCACTCAGCAAATGACATCTGCCACCAACTTGGGAATGTAATCTGTTATGGAACCACACTTGGATGCACACGTCGTTTTTGCACGAGCGTCGAGGCGAGCATTCAAACTGCTCTGTGATTCAATCTGCAGGGAAATAATAATAATAAAAAAAATAAAATAAAATAGTCAGCTAATTTCTAAAGTTAGCTTTAGCCATGCAGGACAGAAAACTACTGCAGGAAGTTATAGATGAATATTGGTGTTTTTGAGGATGTTATATTGATATTTATAGGTGACTAGATCCAATGATTACATTTCCTCACACAGCTAGTCGTGTGAGCTAACAACTAACTATTTTTTAAAACCTTTTGACTTCATAGTTGCAAAAATGTACTGTCATACCTGACGTTTTTCTCCAGCTCACAGTAAAGGAACACCGCCCCCTCCCCACCCGTTGCTGTACTCTGCCGGTAGGCTGCTAAAAAAAAAAAAAAAAAAACTACCCTTTCAAATCGCAAAAGCAAACACATCCGACATAAGTCGCAAGAAACCAAAGGAGCAGCCCCCGCCTCAGTTTTTCATTCCTATATCGACACTTTTTCTGTCTCGTTTCTAGTGCTTTTTCTCCATGTTGCATGTGACTGTTTCACTACATCACAGCATCGCTGCTATAGCAGGGAGACAAAAACAAACAAAAGAAAACAACACAAAGCTGAAACTGGGTTTACCATACAAAGCAAAACAGTGTAGCAGGCATTGTGCAAAATAGTAACATAAATGTGCCCACAGCCCCCCTCCTACGAAAGAGTTGCCTTCTTGTAAGCGAGGCAGATGTTCAAATGTTCTGGTCCAAATAAGCAGAACTAAAAGCTCCATAAGCTTTGTTCCTGGATGTCTGTGTGACTGAGTTGTCTGAACAACTTAAAGAGACTCACAATGGCTGATGTCAGAAGAAACTAGTTAACAACTCTGGGTTGAAACCCACAGGCTAATGAGGCTTTGACCTGGAAACCCTAAAGGTCAGGCTGTTAAAGCCGAACTCTGTCCTAAACTGATCCAGCTCCATCACCGATGAAGTCTGCTTCCCAGTGGAAATGAGCTTCGATTTTCTTTCCCCTGCCGGGAACGCGCAGCTCGCCAGTCACTATGGAGACTATTGCTGCGCCTCAGCCGCCTCCGCCACTCGCTCCCCGCAGGCGCCGGCAACGCAGCAGCTCTGAATTTCCACGATACCGTTTCCATTTTCTCCGTTTATGGCCTCGGCAGCACTTACTTTGATGCTCCCTCTGCCAGCATGTAAATAAATAAATCATACCCAGCGAGCGTACATAAATTAGCATGCTGCGACGGGGGGGTTTCTATTTTTGGAGCCGCTTCATTGTAATTGCGCGCTCTCATATTTTGAGATCCGTTCAGCGGGCTGTGTCCAGACAGTTTTGTCAGAACATGTGGGAGAAATGCTGTGACTGTTTTAATCAAGAGTCAGAGTCAGCTCTGCATATTTCAGCTCCACTGAACAGTTCATGCACAGGGAGTTTACCTTTCAACCACAAATAAGAAAAAATATATACAGTATATAGATTCACTCAGTGGTTTGAGATTCTCACATCGAGTAAAAATACAAGAATACCATAGAGAAAAATAAAAACTACCTCTAAGTGTTTTTATTTTCAACAGAAAAGAGATTACATCTACCACTGATAGAAATAATTTGATGTATTGGGGTTTACATTTTTATGGCGCCATTTATGATCAACTAAATTTGAGCAGAATACCGATGAGGGTCATGTTTTGCTACATTTAAGACAGCCAAATCTGTCTTTCCTAGCTTGCTTTCCCTCAACACCAGAACTGAGCAGCAACAGGTGGGGGAGGGTCAGTGTTGCATTCCTGTGTTCTCCATTCAGCCAAAAAAAAAATGAAAAGAAAAAAAAAACTGTGGGATCTGCTTAAAAGCACTCTAAAGTAAGTTGGAAGAACCAAAATAAAACCTTCACATGTGGAGAGTCGAGCGAAAAGTTCAATTTTTTTTTTGGCATTTCTCTTAAAGATTCTTTGCATACATTGTCAGCATTTAAACTGAAAAAAGGAAGGAAGGAAGACATGCTGCAAATGTCCACAGGTCAGGAGTCCCATCTTGGACACCTGTGTCCAAATAGTCAATATGAGGTTACAGCTCTAATGTCGTCCCCATGTGTCAAGTATTCACTGCCAGCATCCATAAATAGGAAGAACTGTCATCTCTTGGAACAGAGAATCGCCCAGATTTTTTTAAGTCAAAAGTGTCGTCCTGTGTGTTACTGATGCAATCGTGCTCACTGCACCCATCCACAAGTATCGTTTTCCAGCATTGCTAGGAAAGCAATAGAGCAAGAGATTTAGAGAACTACAACTTCAGTGAAAACAACTAAATACAGAAAGAAAGAAAAAAAAACCCAATAAAAACCAATTTATTCCGGGGTGTTTACAAGGAGCACAATTTACTTATGTGCTAAGAATCAATTGAAGGGATGTACTTAAGGAAATAGCCGGTGAGTGTAGGTACCGTTACTAGCATAAAGTGCCACATATCAGAATCAAGAGAGGACATGAAAACAGTGTAATGTAAGTGTCATTATTTTCATGACATCAGAAAAACTGCTACAAAACGGAAAGTCTGCTGCCATCAATTTAAACTCAGTCAGGCAGTTTTTGCAGCACCCGTTTGGTTAGCAACATGAGGAATGTCCTGCTGTCTGGCCTGCAAACCAGACAGGAGCTAATCTTAGTTGTGACTTCAGTCTGCCTCCCCTGAAGTTTCATTCTTGGGATGCCACAGGAAGGCTGAGCCCAGGAGGAGATGCGGTACACCAAGGCTGGGTTACTTATTAGATTTTCCTCAAACACAGCGAGCGATGCGCAAGACGGTTAATGTAAAAACCTCCCAGGACAACTAATTGGAGTTGAAATCTGTCTTTAATTGCAAACCTAACACTTCATTTCCTGTTGTCTTGAGCTCCCCGCTCTCTCTCTCTTTCACTTAATTAAAGTTTAACAAACTCAGTGATTGGGGTTGAACTCCTGACCCTTAAATTATACACTCCAACTAAGCAAAAAGAGAAAAATAAATTTGCAAACGGCACAGCAAACATCAGAGAAGCGAGCAGCTCAGAATTATGATACAATCAGAGGACAGGGTTTTTAGATGACTGCTGGAGCCCAGAGTGTTTCGGAGTTTGTGAGGGGAGAGGGGGTCTGCCGAACCGAATGGCGCTCAAACAAAAGAGCGTGCTGTAATGTGTGCGTGAGCCCACATGGCCGGTGGCATGACTGGACGCAAACAATCCCTCGCCATAGCAACCCGGCTCTGGCTTTGTCCAAGCTTTGTGCACAGACGACCGGACTGACTGGAGGGCACGGACTGGGAAAAGGAGGCCAAACAAGCCGCGACAATTAAGAAGCAAGCGGAGCTTTCCTATTGCTTCCTCTTTGTCTCCCTTCAACGAGGGTACGAGAAAGAACGGCGGTGTGAGCAGCAGCGAGGTTTCTCAACTTTAATACAGGGAGAGGTGGACGGATTTTTGTCTCCGGCTGCAACTCATGGAGCAACTATGTAATCCCTCCAAAGAAGATATTAATTACTGACTGTGGAGTAATTCAACTGATGTATCAGTCCTGTATCATGTTGACGACACAATAACATTTTCTACTTGTAAAGGGTTACGAAGGCAGACTTCACTGTCTGGACTCCAACTCTGATTTTTCACTCTGTCAAACTTGTGGAAATTTAATCCCATTCATCCTGCTTAATCCTTACGGGGTGAAGGGTGTATCCCCAGTGTTCAACATCCACTGATGTTGTTGACCTAATTAGGTTTCAGGATTAGCAGATGCTCTAAAACCCAGTGACTGTAATCGGAACTGGCAACTTTGGCGATTGATCAGGTGGATTGGTGAAAATGTGGTCTCGCTTAAAAAAAAGCAGATAATGAAATAACAAAAAGGTTAAACCTAAACCTGACAGCAATTGTGCAGGCAGCCAACTACCCCAACTTAAGCCTTGTTTAACCTTACAGTATAAGAAGGAGCTGAAGTTCCTGTTGTTGAGACACTGCAAAGTGACAGACTGTCATGTTCAGTGCCATGTTGGTGCCGCACGGGTAAAATGGCAGCCAGAAACGCTAATGTCAGCAGGTGTTTTCTATACAAGGAAATTCAATTAGACATGGACCCTTGTTCAGAGACACAATGTCACTTTCCTTGATGGAGTGTCCTGGACTCAGTGGTCCCTTCTCATACAGTAATACACTGATGACTTTGTGCTTTAGAGTTGGCAAGTCGCCTCCTTCCACTGTAGTATCCTGCTCCTACCCCTCACTGTTCGTCTACTGCAATCTTTAAATTACCTCTGCTCAGTGAGGCTTTTCCTCTCTCTGGTTTAGAATTTGTTAAAAAAATAAAATAAAATATCAACAGCTGGAGACCATGACTCGACCGCAGGCTTGGACAAATATGCCTCGGAGGTTCTGAATGAAAAGTTTCAGGAGGTAATCGGCCTGGGAAGTGGTGCATTCAGCCGCCATCAGTCAGCTGTGAAAATGTGTGATTTTAACTAGAACGCACACGAGGGCAGCGTTTCGCGTTAAGATACTGGAAAGACGTCACGATTGGAGCTATGAAACCGCCACCAGGCAACCTCAAAAGTTAAAACTAATCAGATTGATGAAGACAATAAGCCTGTAAGTCTGGCGGCTTAGCTGCCCACGTGATGAGAGGAGGGGGGGAGTCTGCTGAAAGACAAAGATTTACTCCAGTAATTCTGTTAAGACGTTTTTCCTCTGCAGTAGCTCAAATCATACAGGCAAGGGCAGGATGGAGGATTTCTTCCTGAAAACTTACTTTGGTGTCTGATAACAGCTGAAAGTAAATAACTAACTGGTTTATGGGGTAATTTTGTCCAAACAGTTGTAATTTGCATAACATAACATTTACCTTTGTGATTGTCCACTTTTTAGCTTTGAGAAATATCCAGAAAAGCTCAGTGTTGGGCTTTAAAGATAGCAACTAAGGTGTTGCACATAAGGACGCTTTAAACCTCGGATCAGTAAGTCGTAAAGTTTTCAGCTTCAAGTCAAAAATATGCAACAACAAAAAATATTACATATCCAGTTGTTCACTGGAAAGATTTCTCCTTGCTTGTTCAAATGTCCAAACAGGAATCAGCTGTGGTGTGTAAGCAAACATTGCTGTGGCTAATAATGCTAGAGTTGTAGTTGAATATATAAATCATGATGCTACATAGCTGTTATTTCATATCATCAAAAGCTAAATGTGATATTTTAAATATGGGATACAAGGTTATTCATATACTCTAATCAAGGTTTCCCCCCAGGAAACTTGCTAAGCCCAGTGGTTGGGTACTACGGCAGTCATTCATCCAGCGGCCCGTCGTGATTTTGAGTTTTAAAAAATCTCTAAAGTTGAGAGGAAATTTAAAAATATCACTTGATAATTCTGTATTACTGAAAGATTGGAAGATTGATACATGAACATCAACTATAAAGCCTTAAAAAATGCAAACATGTTAAAAAGACTTGGCAATGCTCAGCCTGGTGGGGGCACAGGTAAAGCCTGGTGGCCCGCCAGGCTTATAAAACACTGGGGAAACCCTGCTCTAATGCATTATGACCACAAGCTTAACACTGTGTGTCACAGCAGCCCTTAACGTTTAAGGAACTAGCATTCATTACCACAACAACTGTCCTAATATTCTCCTTACGCTTAACGTAACTTCTAACTTAGGGTGCATTTTTAACCAAAGATAAAAAAAAAAAAAAGTTTGTTGCTGTCAGATCGCTTCAGATGCATCACTTACAAAACATAGACAGTAGTACTTTTGATTTAAATAATAATTCTATGCCGGTTGCTGCTCACTTTGCTTCTGCTTTGGGCCGGCTTTGCATCAAAGTGCTACTACTACCAAACATACAACTGCTGGCTGTGATAAAGTTGCCTTTACCTTCATCACATGTTTGCTCTGCTGTTGGTGAATAACTCAAATTATTAAAGTTTTGATTAAAACACACTGCTGAGTGGGCTCTATTAGGGGATTCATCAGCACCCACACGCAAACCAATTACTTACACACTCACTTCCTGACAGCTCATTGATCTGGTCTGTTCTGTCCAGAACACAGTGTCATTACTTCCTCTGACCATTTCTGTAATATTTCTCTGGACTTGTCGCCCAGAAAAAACAGCGGGACAAAAATATTAAAGTTATGCTACAGCTGAACAGATAAACTAAACAACACAACCGCGAACTGGTGCTGAAAGCCAACACTGTGTCTGTTATGGTTCAACGCAGTGCGAGTCTCAGCCGCATACCCCGTCGAGCCGCAGCTCACCGCCTGTCGGAGGTTTTTCTAAAAGCCGTCCCGGAGCTCCGGAGCCTCGGTGTTGCCTCTTCTGAGTAAAATTCACCGCTTCCCGTGGCGTGTAAAGCAGGTGGAGATCCCCGCGCCTTTCCGCTCCTGCAGGAGTTAACGGTGCGCAGCCTCCTCCTCCTCCTCTCCCTCCTCTGTGGATGTAAACACCACTCGGTCCGTCCCGTCTTCGGACATCCGACGCGAAGGCTGTCCGGATACAGCATCCGCTGCTCTGCCCATCAGTGACGGGGACGCGACTGGTGAATTGGATCGGAACATAACTGGAGCAGCGCACAGCACCGCAAGGCATGATGGAGCCATTTAAAGCCTCACTGTGCTGGTAGTAAACTCATGGATGGACCCAGATCGGCTCAGGTCCAATGCAGACACATTCAAGCTGTTGCATATGTAACGAACAGAAAAAAAGACTTTAAAGACGATAGAAGGGGGTTCATGTTGCATCACTAATAATCACAGACAAACAAGAACCCAGTTAAAGTATAGGTTTCCTCGGTAACTCTTTTTTAAAAATCGCAAAGTTTTTAAGAAAAAAAAAAGACCATCAGTTTCACTCTGTTTCTGGATCGATGACGTCACAAGAGGCACAACTATTCAGCTGATAAAAGTTACATACAAAGAGTTGAGCTAAAACGTCAAAGACTCAGCGCTAGTTGATGGCATTGAGGTTTTTTTAACGGTATTACAAACACTTATTGACATTTGGTGAGAAATGTTTAGATGCGACAACAATCTAAAATACAAAACACCTGTGAAGGTGCAAATACATTATCCAAGCAGGTTTTATATATAAATACTAACTTCTACCTCTTCTCTGTCCTCATCAAAGATAAAAAAGATAGTATCGCTAACTTATGGATGCATTTCAGAAAGTACGTTTCATCTTACAACAAAACTTCAAATATATATATGAATGCAAGAAAAGAAATTGACCAGTTTCTTTTTGTAATGTTAGAAGCTTTTTTTTTGGGAGACTATATTATATTGTTTAAACATTAAGAGCTTACAGCTATGTGGCTGACTTTACAGAACAATCCAGCAGATTTAATGACAAAGCTATGCCCATCAAATACGATAATTTTGATAAATCCAAAATGGGATTTAATTTCTAAATAAATTATTTTCCATTTACAATAAACCTATTCATCCTACATTCACATCCAGAATTACGATGGATCTCTTGGTCTATCAGATTAAGTCTCTCGGATTGCGGCAAAATTAACGACTTCATGCAATTGGCCGTTTTGTTTTATAGTTGGGATTAAATCGTCTATTCACTACATATTTCTGTGAAAAATGAATCCATTTGTCTTGAGAAGACATTTATGAATCAGCAGCACTATAAATATACTGAGTTGAACTGAATCCATTATTTCAAAGTGGCTGATAAACTGACAGCATAACTTAGTCAATAGTGGAAATCTTTCTACCATTACAATTTCATTGACCTATTCAGTGTAAGCAAACATTATGCCAGCCAATTTAACAATAACCAGCCTGAGTTTTGCTTAAAGAAAGTGCAGTTTTTATATATTTTTGCTTTAAGATCTCCCATTTGTGCTCGCTTAAAATTCCAGTCAGCTCTGGCGCCTTCATGTCTCGCAGCATTAATCACGACAGCTGCCTGTTCTGCTGATCGGACAGAATCAGGCAACCTTCAGCTTTTAGTCCACTGTAATTTCACCTTTCCTGTTTTTCCAACAAGTTTATTCGTTACCTGCTGTATTTACGACAATCTATTTTTTTTTTTTATTATTTTATTTCCTTTATTTAACCAGATAAAAAAAAACATTGAGATCTGGATCTCATTTTCAAGGGGGACCTGGGCAGAAATCTGCTGTCCAGAAGAACAAATTGATCTGTTTCCCATTAGACATCATTAGGTTTTCATAAATAAATTTTAAAAAGTAATACTGTTATTTTTTTGAGTCGCTCCAATGTCCAGCATGTATAAACAGAAGTATTTGACGCGTCTAGAAGCAGAAAAATTAACTGCATTTTCTGGAACATCATTAGGAATGCCAATTTTTCACTGAGTGGCGATTCAAGTCGATTCAGAAACAATGTTTAATTCAGTTTTTCTATTCAAACGGCTTAGAGGTTCTGTTTAAGTTCTGTGACAGGAGGGGAAAAAAACAGCATAAGGAAACAGAATATTTATTTAAAACAGTTCCATGCTGCATCTAATTCCATCAATCTATGATTGCACTAAAATAAGTTTGCACATATCTGTAGCTTAGTATTTATATTAGTTTAGCTGTCAGGCTTTTTCTTAAATAAAAAAAATGCCAAAGAATTATTTATAAAATAACCTACCATAGCAATTTATCACCTGAAGGATTCATGAGTTATTCAGAAAACAGGTTGGACAGGACTGCTGTTGGAGCCACTTGAAGTATTCAGTGTGTTCATGTACGGAAATCCGTTAGCTTAGAAAAATGTTTATCCTATCAGAAGTGTGGGGCAAGTTGAAATGGAAAGTATTTTATTAATAATTGTGTAGCGTTCAGATGGGCATCAACCAGTCTTTTACTTCTGGGAACTAAATTGTGTCCAATACAGCAAAAAAATTCAGCATTAAGTAGTTAAGTTTTGTCTCCCAGTTTGCAGACTTTGTTGTTACATTGATGGAGGCTAAAACCAAATCAGGAAAACCAATGTCTGACCGCCACCCAGTGTTTCCATTCAGCAACAAATATACCAGTTGCACCTGTGCTGCAGATATTTGGTCTTTAAAAGGTTCAGTGTGCAGGTTGGATGAAATGCCTCAATTGGGGAGCCACCAATAGAAGATATCTTAGTAAAACAATAGTTAGATTTGAGGGGGTTCAAGTTATCTGGAGTTTTTTTTTCTGTTTTTTATTTTTATCTCTGAGGCAGAGACACGTTCTACCTTTTAAACACAGCTTGCAATTGAAATTTTTGATATAACTAATGGTACCGCTGGGCTCTACACTGGTGTTTATGTAATTTCTGCCATTCTGTCTCTTTAAAGTCATTCCTCATTTACATCGGAAAGCAATGATAGTTGGTCAGATTTACTAGCAGGATAAAAGCAGTACTCCTCCTTAGGTCTCAAACTCCCATTATTATCCACACAATCACTTTTCTCCAACTTTGTAAGAATAAGGGCGGAACTTCGTTCCAGACATTCTTAAAAAAGTACGACATTTAAAAATTTTCCCCTCCTTGCTTTAAAAATGTGCACATTATTTCGAGCAGTTTGACTGGATTGCCGACATCCCCAACAACAAAGACCTCACTGTAAAGTAAAAACCATCTGCCTTTCTCACAGTTTCCACTGAAGATCTGTGAATGAATCCTTTCTGTACGTCTGAAACATGCTCAGCCAGATTACGTGACAGTCGGCACCAGCATGCTCCACTTTAGGACCCCAGTAGCAAACAAATCCATTCTCATGTTTCTCCACACCTGCTGCCACTGGTTATTCTGGATGTATTTTATTTCTGTCGTGGTCTAAAAATATTCTCCTGGCTTCTTCGAGGAAAGTCCGACCGGTGAAGGGACGGAACAGGCGTGACATTTTTCTGACTAATCCCATAATGCCTTTTCTATTAAAAGTTACGACAAGATGAAGCTTTTCTTGTGAAACAAGAAATTGGTCCAATTCTCACAGAAAAGGATGTGGAAAACAAGTAAGCTATTGATAAGGGGATTTGGCTTCTACTTAGTCTTATCCTTCGTCCGCCAAGACAGCAGTCTTTAATTTGTGGCCTTTATCGTCATAGTGGTTCTCAAAATGGGTGAAATTGGAACTTGTAACCCAAAAAGAAAGAAAAGAAATTAGTTTATAAAAGCTGTGGTTTTGTGTGGAGAAAGCATGTAAAACACCTTTTCATTCATGAATATGCTTCTGATTCTGTTGGCGAAGCACTGCTGCCCTCTGGTGGTCACAACAGAAAAATTATATTCTCAATTGAAAATGTGTTGAACATTTTAAAAAGAGGCAAATTTCATTTAAAGAAAGGCTATTTAAAATATTTATATTCCTATGATACTTCATGTTCAGTTGACAAAACCATTTGTTCTTGCAAAACTCTATAGAAACATCCAGATTCCTCTAAGCTCCTTTTATTTTTATTGGAATTAAACAGAGATTACCATGTAAGAACATTGATCATTTCTGCATTGACTGGGCCATATATTTCAATCGCAATCCAGCTAAAACATCCAATGACAATTTTAAGTTTACTGGTTCTCTTCTTTCTAGGTTCGAAAAGCGGCAAGGACTAACATTTATAACCCAGGCAAAAAGAAAGTACAGAGTCACAGGTCAAATGCTCCAAACTTGTGCTGAAAAGTAATTAGCTTCTTACCATTTAGCAGATGTTCTCAAATGAAACATTTTTCTAATCTCTTCAATAAAATAAATGCTTTTGTTAGTTCTTTCCTGGAGCTTCCCATGGGACATGATTTCAACACAAACCAGCATAAAAGACTCAAACTGCATTCAGTCCTCGTGTTACAGAAGCGATAAGTAACATTATTTTATGGCTTTATATGTGAATAAAATTACTAGGTCAAAATTGGTGTTATTGTGCAAGTTTTATTTAAAAGATCTAATCACTATTTCTTCTAAATCCCAAGTTGATATTTGCTAAATGAAGTGAATCTCTGTGGGGCCTTTAAATAAAAACATATTCGAGTCGGGGCAGAGAAGAGAAGCTCCGTTTTCCATTTCTGTCTCAGTTAAATTGTGCTTGAACGACAGTCTGTCCCATGTCTTGACCTTAAAAACATTTTAACAGAGAGGTGATGCCGGCTGGCACCTTGCCTCTCAACTCCTCCCCTAGTTCAGATTTACCGCAGTGCAGTTCGCCCTGCCAGGACCCACAAGGCTGATGCTGTTTGAGGCGCCTCAAGTCCCTCATCCGATCATAGAAATTCAAGTCCTGTTGGGCTTTAACTTAATTTTGACTGGCTATAATGGTTAGCCAACCTTACGAAGCTAAATATTTTGATTTGTTTTGAGACGTTTTCTTAAATGCTCTTTAGTACATTTACAGAATTTCCAAAGCCATTCAAATGTATTCAAAAATGTTTATTTTCATTAAAAAAGATTTCTTGCTACAATTAAAAATACATTTTTGAATACTTTACACTTCATGTATTCAATAATTACATTTCTTCCCATCTACAGAACTTTTTTATTGTAATTTGTTGATTTGATTTGTTTTATTGCTATTCTTTGCAGCATTGTCACAGAAAGTCCTTAGTAATAATTATCATTAGGTGTTGAGCTGCCTTCATACAATATAAAAAAACATGCATTTTTTTAAAGCTGGTATTATCTTTGCCACAAAGAATTCAAGTCTGCTAAATTTCTTCAATCCATAAGGCACTGGACAGCGGCTAGGAATACTTGCTTACTTCATTGTGGTTCCCTAAAAAGTGCTTTGATATCATCTCTGTCTCCTACTTAAAAAGGCATAAATAATATGAACATTTCATCCCATATTTCTTTGTGTACTACAATAAAAAGTAGTAATAAAAAAAAAGAACTAATGGAAAAAAATTGTGTTTTGTATACTTTATTGCTGATTATGGAGTCAGATTTCCTGATGTTTAGCTCCATTGCAGGACTTCAGAGCGTTTTGTAGCATTTGTTGAGGAGAATTTTGGGACATTTTGGTTTTATCCTGTTGAGAAAAAAAAAAAAAAAAGAAAGGAGGACTTATTATGCAGTCTGCATCTGGAAAAGTCTACAGGGCTTTTGGAAATGTAAATTAAATTCATTTTTGTACCTCATTCTGAACACAATATGTCTTAAAGTTGTTAATTTTTTTCTCTAAATAAAATTCCACGTACATGAGAATTTGCCATTTTTACTCCTTTCGGCATCGAGTGAAGACAATCTGGTTTGAGCTCGGTACCAATATTTTTGGATACGATCCGCCATTTTTCTCTGCAGATCTCCTCCAGCTCAGTTAGCTCGGATGAGCGGTGACGGTAAAGTTTCAGATCTTTCCAAAGACGTTCTGATGGATTCAAGTTCCCTCTAAGGACATTCACAGACCGCCCCGTGTGTTCGTTTGGGGGTCATCTTTGTGTTGAAAGTTGAAATTTTGCCTTAGTATGAGGTTCAAAATGCATCTTTGCCTACAGTCACCTCCGCAACTAGTCTCTGTTTCATAAAAGTCCTCCTTCAACATGATGCTGCCACCACCAGGGATGCCGTTGGTAAGGTGATGGGTTCACAAACAGCAGCTAAGCCAAGTTAAACATTGTTCAGGCTCTTTCTTGCTCTTCTGGGTTGACTCATCAGGAAGAACAGGACGGCTCATCATGGTGCAAATTAAGAATTAAATGATGTGTGAATGGACTCACTTCTTTTAGATGTTTGTGGGGCACTTCTGCGGGACAACGTGTCTCTCAGCTCCTCCACCGCCTGTTCAGCTTTACTGGATTCATAATGAAAAGATGAGGGGAAAAAGTGAAGAGGGTCACATAGAGCCATTAAGAAGGTAAAACGTGATTCTTTTTTACTTGAGCTAGATGTTGGATATTCCACTAACCCTTCATGTTTCTTCTGTAACATATCCTTCACGTCCGTTTGACGGCTAAGATGCGAGGCCGTCTCCACGTTGTTCTTGCTCAAGTTTACCAGGATCCTACACAGAATCGGCACCAGTTCAGGAGATTCTTCTGCACTGATGTCCAAATGGTGTAAAAGGGTTTCTGGGTCTTTGGTCGACAACAAATTATCAACTGCAAAAGTAAAAAAATTTAATAAAATCTCAATAATGTGTCACTTTTAGCATGAAATTACAGTAAAAAAAAATTTCAAACCCCTTAGAATTCATTGAACATCTTTTTCATCTTGCAACAAACTTATTTTATTTAGGTTCTATGACAGATTAGGAGAAAGGATCACAGAGCGAAGCATGCAAAACACTTTTCAGATTTTTGTTTCTGCAAAAATCTGTAAAACTGTTTTTTTCTCCCCCCTTCTTCGCAATCATGCAGTTCTCTGTCGCATAAAAATCCAATAAGACACAAATTACTCTGAAGTTGTAATGAGCTTTCTTGCTTTTTAAGTCAAGGAGTTTGAAAATAAATGTTCTGGAACAGTGAAGTTCAAAAGTGAGAGTGTGGAGTTACAGATGGAGCAGTGAAGATCTGGGAAGCGAGAGAGGCTCCTCATCAGAAGCAAGGCTGGTTTCTTCAGCGTAATGTCGTTTTCTAAAAGAGTCTTAATTTTCCCAGGTCCATTTTGCTCCTTGATAATTCTGGCGACGTACTCAGAGATCTGTCAGGTCACAGAAGAAGTATTTTAAAAATATCTCCATCTACAGGTCAAACACAAAGTTTCCTAATTAGCTAAAAAGTTAAAAAGCACGGAAACGAAACAAATGTTTGGTTTTTCATTTAAATACTTGTTAGTTTTATTATTTAAAGAAATATTGCTAAAATGTAAAAAGCACAAATAATTCAATCTGTGCAGTGAAGTGTAATTTTTCCTATCAGAAATTGCATTTAAAGAAGTTATACAAAGAGGTCAACTTTGTCTCTTTTTACCTCTCCCTTTCCCACCGTGAGGTTCTGCAGCGCCCCCATGGCAGCCTCCAGCGTCATTTTGCTTTTGCAGCAGGCCAACAGCGACAGATACGCCCGTACAAGCTGACCGCTCCACAGACACTGAGCTCCACGTGGGTCTTCATTATTCTGCAGGAGGCGTCCTTTCTCTGCTTCCTCTTTGTCCTCTGGGTCCTGGGAGGAAATAATTTAGAGGTGCAGAGGTCAGGCATCATAACGGACTTTCTAAACATTTGCTTAAAAATACAATTTCTAAAGAAAATAAGAACCAAAGATCTTTCTTTTCCACTCACACAAAAAAATTTAAAAAGTTCATTTAAAAGATAATGCATGAAGTTTATTCTCGTAATGACTTTATGCAAATAAATTCAATAGAAATACCAGTTCTTTTGCATTTTCTGAAGGCAGCTGATTAAATTGAACTTCATAGCACATGTGAAAAAATGCAAGCCACACTGTGCTTTGTTTTTATATGCAAAACTAATTGAAATTATGCCTCTATCTTCCATTGTACAATAACGCACTGAGTTCTGTTGGTCAACAAAAATCGGTTTTTAACGGTGAATTGATTACCTTTCCGAGGTTGGCATGACGATAAGGAAAACAGCTGCAGGTCGTCTCTTTGGGAGTCGTATTTTGTTGAGTCTCTCCCTTATTTTTGGTGGTTTGAGGGATGTAGTCTTCCTCAGCTTCATAGGTCAAGTTTTGAAGGATGCAGACGCAGTTCTGTGTGCACTTCAAAAAGAGAGAGTGATACATATGAATATCTAAAAAAAAAAAATAAATAATAATAATAATAATAATAATAAACTTGAACAAAAACTCAGTCAAGCAGGAATCTGAATGAACCCAAACCTCTAAAATATTAACCCAAAATGTGGACTGGGCCCAACTGTGTACTCTGGGGATCGCAAAACTATATATATATATAAAAAAAAAAAATTATTGCTGCATACCTCTTACAAAACTCAAACAGGTTTTCTTACAGGACTGATCGAGCTTCCTGACAACAATAACCAACTTTGTCTCTCAAGAAAAAACATCCCATTGGCATTGGGCTGCCAATGGGATGATGTGAAATGTTAGTATAAAGCTTTCTGCCAATAGAATATATTATTTAGGTGAATCAGAGCAAGAGAATTTATTTCACAAAAGAAAGAAGTCATCTTTCCCCCCTTTTTCTTTACAATTAAGCTTTACTTTGCATTTTGTTCTGATCTCATGTTTTTGATCTACACATTGGTATTTGTACTCAGGAGGTTTGAATACCTACACAAACAAACGTGTTTGTTTTTCTTCTCACCTGGTCATCAAGTATGCGTTTGGTTGCAGTCTCTGTAGTATAGAAAACCAGTGAGTCAATGAGATTTTCACAATGCCTCATATTCCTCCTGTGGTTACAGTCAGAGCTCAGATTCCTGCAGGAACACAAACAGATCATCGTCATGAAGCGACTAGTTATCAGCATTTAGATACATGTAAGGGTGAAAAATTATTTCACAATTACCCATTGCTTTTTCAATCTGGAAAACAGAATCTTTGAGCAGTCACGAAACAGTGGATGGTTTATTTTTTGCATTGTTTGTAAACAAAAAGGTCTGAGAACACGGTAAGCAGATCTTGAGAGTTTTATTTCCAAGAGGACAAAACAATTTCACTTCAGCTGAGTGGAGCAGCGACGGAGCCTCCTGAATAATTCAGTCTATCGCTCTTTTCATCAAGCTCTAGTCGTGCTCAACACGCGCCTGACACCCCCTGCTTCGCAAACCCTGTGACGATATTAAGTATCGTCACTTCACAAGAAATGTGACATTGTACTGAACATTTCTTTGGAATTCAGATCTGTATTTCCTGCTCCATTCTCAGCAGGAAGAGTGCTTTATTACAGGTCAACAAGTAATAATGTTGACCTGTTTGGAATGCCCAGGAAAGCAGCATTCTTACGCTTTTCAGGTAAAAGGCTCACATTTCAAGATCCAGCTTTCTAGAGTTTGCTTTCCTGTATGATAATTTTAAAACTAAAGTTCCCTATGAATTTATGACACGTGTTTCTGCAGCAGATAACTTTAAATATGGAGGCTGAATGGATAGAAGACAAGGGAACGCAAGGAAGAAAAGAACAGAATAAGTGAAGAAATGAAGGAGGGACAGAAATTTGGAAGCAGGAAAATTTTTCATGCTCATTTTCTTTTCACAGACCTGGAAAATACCAAAACCAACTTCAAGACTTTCCGCGACTGTGCAGGATTCCTCTCCAGTAGCAAATAATTAATAAAAAAATTTAAAAAACTGGTTGAATGTCCTACCGGAGGCAGGCTGTAGCGCAGAGGAAAGCATTGGGATCGGCGATCAAATCAAGTTTGGATTCTGCCTCTCCGTTGATCTTAGAGAATGGCACCAAAATCACCTTGGTGATGACACGAAGGAAACTTTCATCAAAAAGCTTCCTGATTGTATCATCTGAAGACAGATTCCACAAGAGACCTGCAGGCGAGGGACATAAAAATATCATTAATGTGGTTTATCTTGGAATTCAAACCTTTATTTGAGCTTTGAACTACATAGTTCAAAGAACTATGTAGTTCAAAGCTCAAACTATATAGTTCTTTGAACTATATAGTTCAAAGCTCAAATAATCAGATTTACACAAAATCAGTTATTAGATCAAAATGAAACAAATTTCTTAAATTAAATCTCTCTTAAAATAAGGTTTTTGTGCCTTATTGAAGATAAAGAAGTATTTGATCTGCTAATCAGCAAAAACAGCCAATATGGAAAATTTGTCAACAGACTGGCAAATTACCATTTACAGTACTGTCTTTATAATTTAAAACATTTATCATTTCTATATAATTGATGAAATCTAAATTTACAATGCATAATTGGGGAATTTTATAACAGCTGTCACATTTTAAAAATCAAAACAGCACAAAAAAAAACCCTTTGCTCTTCTATAGCTTCTGCTTTTACAGATCTACGGTTCTTTTAATTGTCATCTCTGGAGGCTTTGTAGCCGACTGCCTAGGCAAACACGCATCAGCATTACATTTCATTAATATGTTCAAATTAAAAATAAAACTATACAAAAGCTCAGTTGGTGTGACGATAAACTATTCCTGGTGGGGAGAAATGTAAATATCTTAAAACCTGACCTGCAAGCTGGCATATGGTCTCCTTATCATGCGTCTTGTTCAGTAAATTCAGGATGACGTTGAGGCCGTTGTCGTACGTCACGTCCTTCTTGTTGTCTCCGTTCTTGTAGACGACATTACGCAAAGCCCCTGCTGCGGCACGCTGCACCTCTTCGTTGTCGGTTTTGAGCAGCCGTAGGAGCTTTCTAGCCCCATTCTCCATCTGAACCTGAAACCAAGAGAACTTGATGAGCTAACAAATGTCGACATCAAGAGACTCCGCCTCCTTAAAGCTGCTAAAGCTTCGCCAGGCAGATAATGGAGAAAATGTTCCCAGATTATTTATTCTGAGTAAATGTACCTCAACTCTGGCTTCGTCTTTACTCCAACATTGGTTCTGAATGTATGCGGCGGCACTGATCAGCTCTTCCTCATTTAACTTGTCCAGAAGATTTACGGCCCTTTCAATTGTCATCTCTGGAGGTTTTTGAGCTGATTGCCTAGGCGAGAGGTCACGAGAGGTCACAAATTGTTCTTCCTATTTTATGGGATGGCTACACAAAAGACATCCATAAAATGTTTGGAGTGAAAGTAAATCTTACTGTGCTTGATTCGTCATTGTCCTTACATCCTGCCTGTTGGTGAACCTCTCTGCGCTGAGGGGCCTGACTGATTCCTGTCTCTGGGATATCTGAGCCTGTCGGATAAAACCTCTGTCCACGTGGGAGGATCCGAGCCGCCCAGATGTCCTTCGCTGTACCATTTGTTTATCAGGTTTTACAAAACCGTGCTTCTGATTCTGGCCAATTCTAAGGCTGTTCTGTCCAGCCGTGGGTCCGGACAGATTCTTTGTTCTTACTGACTGACGAGTGAGCGAGTTGCTTCTGGACTTCCCAGGTTGATGCGGGGACGCTCGGGTGGATGTGCTGTGGGACATCTCAGAGACAGCGGACCGGTGCTGTGGATTCAAGCCGTCAGGCCAATCTGCCAGCGTACCTACGATCCGTAAATGTTTGCGATCCCAGCCTAACGGCGGCCTCTGGAGACGAATACTGGGACCGGACCGGTCCATACTGACTGCTGGGGACATGGGCACCCTTTCGGACATTTTCCGAGCTTGGATGCTTTTTGAGGGCAGGTTGCCCAAATTAGACCCGTTTACCTTTAAAACAAAATGAATTACACACTTAGTAATGTTTAAGACAGCAAAGGTTTCCAAACATTTACCTTTTCAATGTTTTTTTTTTATTTTTTAAATAGCTTTTCCAGACTCAAACTTCAACAGTAGAGTGTTTTTTGTTGGCCATTGTTCCAAATGCACAACAGTTTTGTCACATCATTACAATTTATTGAGATTTTGATGGAACGACACAGAATGGTGCATAATCATGAAGTGGGGAAATTAAAAGGTTTAAAAGCGTTTTTAAAATAAAAATGTGAAAAGTTGCTGAAAATTTGCATCGACTTCCCTTTTATTCTGATACAAAAGCCAGAGAAGGAAACGTCCCCTTAGAAGTCAGCCAGTGAGTTAATACAGTCTACTGGCATGAAGCTAAATGTTGGTACAGATCCAGAAATTTATGATCAGATAGAATCATGAAAACCAAGATGGAAAGATAGAAGGAGCTAAATTTGTTATTACAGGCCTCTCTTGCACGTGTTTGGATATTTCTCACCTCATAAATTAATTTTGCTGCTTAAAAAAATTTAAAAAAAAGACTTTTCTTTCTTCACTTTTTAACATTTGTTTTGGCCACAGTAACTGGAAACAAACAAACTCATTGGTATACAATTTTCACACTAAAAATTAAGGTTTTAGTGCAAACCACTTGTTTAAATTCAAGCATTTGCTTCTGTATTTTCCCATAAACAGGATTTGATTTTCAATAATAACAGTGATGAAAACAAAAACTATCCACTTGTTTCACCTCAGACTGTCTAGCTGCGTATTGTGCAGCTAAAGATAAGAAAACTCTGAATCGTCGGATCGGCTTCCAGGAAGTGAGTGTAAAAAACCCCGGCAGCGTCACAGATTTGTGTAAATTCAAATTCAGGAGTATAACATGTAAAGTGGAGCTACAAATTCGGATAGCTCATTCTTGTTATGAACAGGCTAAACTCAGATATGCTTTTAGCTGAAACAAGAAAGAAAGGAAATCATTTAGCGGCATTTCGATCAAATGAAGCGGTCGCAAAGGTATTTGTTTGCTTTGGCGCTTCTGTTTGCTTTAGCCAGAGATGTGACGGTGTGGTTTACCTTTGTGAAATAAGGAACTCCATCCAAGCTCCTGGATGAATTTGGTAAGTTGGCTCTCCCTGAAACAAGTCCAAAAGAATCCTTTATGGAGTATTTACTAAATCGATGGCAACACTTCCTCCAGTCAGGGTGCTTTTTCCCAACCAGAGTTCATCAACTAAGAAAACAAAATCTTTTGAAGATGCTAAACAAACATGTCAGTCGGCACAAAGATAAAAAGAAACAGTAGTGACTAAATAAAAAAAGTAAAAACAGATATTCAACATTGTTTGTGACTCTTTTTTCAGCATACACTTTATTTATAAAATTTTAAATTGGGTGTACAGCTGCAGATTATATATATATATATATATATATATATATATGTATGTACGTATATATATATATATATGTACGTATATATGATTTCTTCACATATGAGTGTGTGTATGTATTAAAGCCTTTAAAATGAATTAAACTGTTGTATTATCACTCTGTTGTGAAAACAGACGTTCAAATGGGTCTTTCAAACCAATGGTAACATAACATTAATGCTCATGATGGATGGGTGCTAGAATCTCACTGATATTGTTGGTTCTTTTCAGCAAAACTTTTATTGTTTTTTTTTTAATGCATGAGAAAAATCTGTACTGTTCTTGCACAAATCAAAGTTTGTGTAAGTGTAAATAAAAGCAGTTAAACTGACAGGAAAGTAAATGTAATTATAGTGCGTTTGCTGCAGAACAAGAGGCATCTGGAATTTAAGTACCATTTAGTTTCAGCAGGCGGGAGAGAAAGTTGTGATTCATGTTTATGATACTGAGCGGGTTTCCTTTCATGCCTCTGGTGAGTCAATTGTCACAGTATGAGAGGATCAGGTCTCACATTCCTACAGACTTTTAGTTCCAGAGAAAATGCCCAAATGACGTTGGTTCTTTCCAATTTAGTTTGTTTCCACAACTGTTGACTCTGTGTGGACTTTAACTCAGTGACAACAAAAAAAGCTTCTGATCATTTCCTTTATTGAGATATTTAAACCTACCTGGCTATGTGTAAACAAGAAGCGTTTGCCCCCTAAACGTAATAGCTGGGTTTGCTAGCCCTCAACAGCAACAGCTACCATCAAATAGACTTAATACCTGGCAATTGCTTTTATATTGCTGCCTTAATTCAGCAATACCGGAAATATGCCAAAACATCTCAATTATATATACATTAGTCTACATTTGTGGGGGGGGGTAATTAAAAGCACCAAATAGATCTGATATTCCTGTTGATTATTGGCGGATCAAATTCTCCAGCTAAAGTTTTACGCTTTCTGCTTGTAGATAATCTAAAAACGAGCTTGGAGGAGTAATAAAACCTGATTTGAGTGATGGAAATTTGGATGACTGCTTGTAAACACTAAACTTGCTTCCTTTTCTGCCACAGGTGAATCACCTGTCACACTGTAAAAGTATGAGACGTAAAAGATTTTCACTTTAATCATGTGGATTGTTAGTCTCAGTCTGCAGAGTGAAATGGAGGCTCAACTTCCTGTGGTTTTATGAGCCTTGAGGCGGATCGATGAAACTGCAGGAACCTGTTGGACAAGGGGCCTACTGTTCAGCAGGAGAAAATAAATCACCTGTATTTAGTCTTTGTGAGCCTTCATTAGGCTACAATAGGAGGCACACAATGACTCTAATTAACAAGAATAACAAATAAATATTTGTGCAGCTTGGATGTGAAACATTAGACTAATTAAACTAATGTTTTCAGAGTTTAGTTTTTAGTCAAACTGGGCAAACCGTCCAAAGACTCTGTTTAATTCAAACAAAGAGCTCTGCTGTGTATTTCGTTTAAAATGTTTGTGTAAAATTGTAAATGCCGACATTACCATTGGAGACGCCATTCTTTCGCAGTGAGAGCTGAACCCGGTTCGGAGCCACCAGAAGGTTCTTCTCGTCAGACAAGATTCCCGTCATGTAGGATTTCGGAGTCGGTTCCGGTCCGGTGAGCTGCTGGTAGAGAGTCTCAGGCCGCCTCGACTTTAAATGCGTCCTTTCCATTACGAAGCACTTCCTATGGTCCCTGTGGTCCTCGTGGAGGATAATAAGCACCTTCGCTGGGTGAACGAGCGCTGCTCTGTTGTGCTGACCTCACCTGAGTGGACCAGGCAGGTGGCGGTGCGGTGGGCGGGGCTTAACGGTCACCTGACGTGTCTCCGCTCCTTAAAACAACAAAAAGGCTCTAAAAATAAAACAAAACAAAATATATATATACTTGTAATGTACAGAATTTAACTTTGTAACTCGTATTTATTTATGTATTTTCTTTCTCTCTTTATTTTAGTTTTTGTAATTTGTTTTTCTTGGGTTCTGTGTATTGTCTTGATTTTTTTGGGATATGCAATTTTTTTCAAGATTACTCACCCACAATTAAGGAAGAGGATTAGGGTCACTGAAAGAAAATAATAATAATAATAATAATAATAATAATAATAATAATAATAATAATAATAATAATAATAATTCTGACTCTAATCCTCTTCTGTATGCAACAGAGGTAAAGTTCTCAATAAAGTTTAAAAAGATAACCGAAAAAAGTTTGAACCTGTGACGAAATGATAACTCTCCAGATTTAGATTTCAGAGATATGAACCCTAAAACAATAACATGACTGAATAATTTCACGGCTCTATTATTTAACTACATATGATTTAAAAGTCTGGATTGGACAGTCAAGGCTTTTAAACCAAAGAAAACATCCAACCTCAACTATGCTGAAAACTTACAGCTTAAAAGCTAGATCAGTACCCACTGTGAAGCATGGAGGTGGCTCCATCATGCTCAGGAACAGACAGTATATTCAACATTTAAAAATATACATAGGAAATGACAAAATAATGAAATGCTTAGATTAAAAATGTCTTTTTAAAGTGATTTTAAGTGTTTAATATCACAACCTCCAAAATTAATGAATACTCAGCAGTTGGAGTTAAAGTTGTTCTTCCTTTAATGCAATCTCTTCCTTCCAGCCCAGATCACTTTCACATTGAGCTCCGCAAGACGTCATGATAAACAGTAAGAACACTTTTGTTTGCCTCGATTAAAAGCTTTTCGACAGAATAAGACCAGATGGAAACTGGCTAAGACTTTAAACATTCAACGGCGTTTCCGCACACGCAGCCGACTCGTTTCAGGCAGAATTAAACCACCAATTAGATGGTGAATAATACAGCCTTAAAAAGCTATACATATATATATATAGATATATATATGTATAAAATTGGTCTTTAAGAAATAAACCTTCATAAAACATTTTAAATACTTTGTAGAAACTCATCATGATTAGACCTTATCTAGTTTTCAACATATAGATGATGTTTTTTTTCCTAGTATAGCACAAATTTTGACATTTGGCACAATTAATTTTAAATTCACCCCTTGTAATACATATCTACACACACACACACACACACATGCACGCAGACAGACAGTAGGTGAAGCCGAAGCTTTATGACAGCTCAGACAACCTGGGTGATGTTTACACAGATAAGATTATGTGAT
This sequence comes from Brachyrhaphis roseni, assembly GCA_903066815.1. Classification (NCBI taxonomy): domain Eukaryota; kingdom Metazoa; phylum Chordata; class Actinopteri; order Cyprinodontiformes; family Poeciliidae; genus Brachyrhaphis; species Brachyrhaphis roseni. Next base: position 14,548 of record CAEFZY010032690.1, on the reverse strand, counting down.
AAAGACAGAACAAAGTGATCGTAAAAGAAAGAAAAAGTCTGGAAAACAAGTCCAAAGTTAACCGCATTAAACGGTTTGGTCTGCCAGTGTTGGAAACGGAAACACATTTCAGGTTGTAGTCCAAAAATGGAAAAAAACAGAAATATAAATCGGATATTTTTGACATTTCCCCCAAAAAAATTTCCACGTTTTTTTATTTTAAAAACAGTAATTTCAGCCTCAACATAAGATGGGACTTCCTATTGTATACTCAGGCTCTGCAGGTGTTTGAGTGAATGAAAAAATAAAATAAAATCAAACAAGTCCTCAAATTAAAAATAACCTTGTGTTTTCTCATGAATGAGTCAATACTCGCCTTTTCCAAAGCCTGCACATCATAAACATCCCACACTGTACACGTCCTGTTTGTGCATCATTTTAAAAATATAGAAAATATTAAAGAGGTACAGGTTAAAAACACATTTTACAATGCCTCTTAAAGTTATTTACACACATCGAGTGCTCATTCAGCTGTCGAAGCAAAAGGTAGGGAGGCAATTTTCATACAGGTTATATTTTCGATCCCTTTACAATTTACATGTTACAGAAAATTCATAATAAATCTGGATTTGACATTGTGAAAGCATTTTCACAAACTGTAGGTGCATTTCCACTGCAGGAACATTTCTAGGACAATTGCTCCTCCCCTCCATTTCCAATGCTTTTACCAGAATAACACATGATTATTGTACATGCTGACTCACAAAAACATCCTGGCTGAGGGGTGGTAAATCTCTATTTACCACCAAAAAACCTTTTAAATAAGAATGACACCAGAAATGTACAAAAAAAAAATTTTCAAGGTATCATGCGAAGGTTAGCATTTCTTTAATTTTTAAATGTAGAATCTTTTTTTGTTGTTGTTTGAAACTAAAGATATTTTGAAAAAAAAATCAGTTATCAAATACAGGGAGATCCATCTTTTTTACTCGTTAAAGATATTTCAAACAAGTCCTCCTGTTTTATATAGAGATGCACCGATCAGGCATTTCCTGGCCACTACAGATGCAGATTTGATTTTTTTTTTTTTTTGAAGGAATACAACAAATTAGGAAGAAAAAATGAATAAAAAATGCCTCACGCTTCCTAACAGCAACAAGAAACTACCCAGTGCCTAAGTTGGCTTCTGATTCTCCTCTCAGGGTGTTAAAGGGAAATTTCACAGCTTTTCTGGCTTCTGGATCTAATTTAGTTCTCGTTTTACAATCTATACAGTACCTCCACTTGTCAAATACAAACTCAACTATTTAACAATAAATAGAGATTCCTTAATAGACAGTGTCATTTCTGATTAATTAAAATGCTTTGTTTACTCTGTTTAAATCAAAATACAAGCAGGTATAGAAGTTAAAAAAACAAAGTTGTGAAATAACAGCTTTTTGCATCTTGAGCAGAATCTCAGTATTTGATGTAAATACAAAAATGTGTATTTAAATAGACAACTAATATATATTTATTTTTAAGAAATTCAGATTCTTTCAAAAAAAAAAAAAAAGAAAAAAATTGCAACAAGGAACAAACTTAGAACATTTTCCAGACTTATCCAGACATAGAAAAATTATTAAATGAAATCCTAGTGGTGTGCTTACCAAACAAATATAGGGGCTGGTTTTAGTTTTGATGAAAAAGAAAAAAAGTCAAATATTTTGGTATTTTACGACAGATCAGCACCACTGAAGAAATAAGAAATAGAATCTCATTTTGATCTCTGGCCAACTAACTGATCAGTGCATCTCTACTTTGACATCATCTAGAAACATCAGTTCACTGTGGAATAAAACCAGAGCTGCAGTCTGCTCGATTTAACACTTCAGATAGAAGATGGTGTGCACATATTAGTTGGGTAACGCTGCAGGCTGAATTTTAATTAGTAGCATTGCGTCAGAAGAGGTTACCGAACAGGATTGTGGTATCCAGTTTAAGTTTACTGAGGTAGAACGTATTGAAAACTTAAGCTTTTTTTCCCCAAAAGTACATTTTACATTTCATTTATTTTTGAAAATCAATGCAGGAAAGCAGAATTAATAGCTAGTTTATCTTTATATTATGCATCTGTAAAAAAAAAAAGAAAAAAAAGAAAAAGTTTACACAAAGTGGAACAAAGGGATTTTTGAACTTGAAGGTGTTTTCTTTTTAATAAATATTCACGTGTAATATATTTACCGTTACCATCGTGTGTTGATGACATTACCATGTTAACATTCTGCTCACCGATGTGCTGCTGGAGCCAGCTACTCTTTTTTTTTAATTTTTTCCCACAGCCCGCTCGTCGCCGCTAAAAAGGTAACCGCGACGGTAAGTGAATTAAAACATTCATACAAAGTTTCAATAAGGCATCCCATAATTAAAGTTCATTCACACCAGCAGTGTCCAGCATCCTTGTTTTTTTCCCTCCCCAACGCTGCAGTCTGAATCTTGCCAGCAGAAGAGACGTTTCAGTCTTCCATCACAGTCCTGGCAGCAGCTTTGGTCAGTCTTGAAGCGAGGGGAAGAAATAATAAATACGGGGCTCTGAGAAGTCTTTTAGATTTCATGCAGGAGACTGTACAGACTTTCTGTAAACTGTCCGAGCCGGGACAGCCGAGGCGGCGGCGCGGCGAGGTCCTATCTGCAGGAGGAGCCCAGCACGCTGCCCGTCGAGGGGGCGCCGGTGGTGTTGTAGTGAGGGTAGTTGTCGTTCGGAGGCGGGCTCGGGAGGATGGAGTTCCCGTTGGTGGGGGAGCAGCTGAGCTGGAGTCTCCGCAGGTACTCGGCGTGAACGGGTTTGTGGCTCTGCAGCACTTTGATGGCCTCGTCCACGGTGAACCACTCCCGCTTCCGGCCTGCAGATGGAGACAGAGGACATAAATATGTTGGGAGGCTAAACAGAAAAAAAAAAGAAAGAAAGAAACTGAACTGCAATAAGTAAAAACGTGATAGATATTTCAGTTTTGATGCGTACATTAGAATTAGACTTCTATTCCTACAAAGAACACCGTAACGCAGGTAGAAGGTGTTCTCTGGACACGCTAATGCTGCCATCTGCAGCTCTGACGATAGCGGTTTACTGCAGCTGCAGCTCAGATCCATGGCCTAGATTTGCAGTCACCTGTTATCACTGTATTCCCCATTCAGTCTCCAATCAGCATATAGGCCTCCACATAAATAAAAGCCACGCTGTGTATGTTGCGTAAGAAAGAAAGCTGTACCTATGTTAACCGAGTCCTCCCAGTCCTCCAGCGTCTCCGTTACAGTCAAAACATAAACGTACGTCCGGTGCTTCCGGTCCTGGTTTTGCTTTACGTAACAGAAAAAAATAAAAAAAGACAACAGATACATATGTTTTAGGATTACCGCCGAGTTTATTGCATAAATAAAAGCAGATTAGAATCCTTTCGTTATCTAAAAAGTGCTGCATTATTTATTTTGTTGTTTGCTTCACAAGTATAGAAGAAGCTTACCTCGAACACACCGAGAAGGCGTCCCAGTTTGCCCTTCACGCCGGCCTGGGGAACAAACGAAAGGTTTTACTTTCAGCTGAAGAGACAGATTCCCTCTTTCCCCACAAAAACCAGTCATGCAACAAAAACAGAGCATGACAAAAGAAAAAAAGGGCAGCACTCCAGTATTATTTTTGTTTTTCGTCAAAACAATAGGAATTCTGTATAGGATTAACACATAAAAGTGACTGAATCTTATTTTAACCCTTTTGTCATTTTTCATTTATGTGAAAGACTGAAAATCATTGATCATTGTCCTTTAAACATCATAATTTACAACTTTGTGTTTTATGTGTGTTAGTCTATCACATAAAAATTTCAAATTTGAGGCTATGACATCAGAAAATATATTTTAAAAATGGATGGATACTTTTGCAAACACACAGGCTGTGTTTGTTGTTGCTCCAATCCCTCATCCCTTTACAGGGGCCATAATGTCTAAAGGACCATACACAATGTTAAATGAGGGTTCCACATAGAGTCCATTACACAATAAAAGCCACATTTATCATTTCTAGAGTCTTATCGCCTTGGTAAAACCCCTGCTGTCTCCTTATTGCAGGAAGGCCATTATATCTTCCATAACGGTTATTTAATAGCCAAGATGTACTTAACACGTATCAAATAGCTGTCAGGACACAAGACATGTGTTCTGCCTGCTTTTCAGCATGCTTGACAAGTGTCCACTGATGGGTCCGGCGACCGAGGCCACATGGGGGTCTTCACAGCCAAGTTTAGACGGCTGACGCAGCAAAGAACAAGTGGTTCCCAAACAGCGAGACCTCAGAAACGCCAGGCGAACCCCGAGCGACCGAGCTGCTGTCACTATAGACGCTTGGAAATGGTTTTGTCAGGGTGTGTCATGCTTCCAAACATATCAGCTCCCCTTACTGGGTAATCTAGCCAAAGTACGCAAAAGGTAATCGAGAGACTTAAGCTTCGGATCACATTTACTAAATTCAGTAAATTAGCAATACACTCGAGACAAAACCTGGCCTCCGACTCAAAATGTGTGATTTAAAAGAGAAAAAAATGTCTCCAGTTTTAGCACATTAAATATGAATAAAAAAAACTCTTAAGAAACTTATTTTTTATTGCAAAAGCCTCACCTAACAATAAAAATGTAGTTCATTTTAGGGGGAATATTAAAAAATATATGTTTTATCAATAACCTTTGCAATCCCAACCATTCCTATTAATTTATATTTTACTTTTATAAAGTTCAGTAGAGGTACTTTTAACTAATAATTTATGACCTTCGGTTTCTCTGAGATGTAAATATGACATAAAAAGGCCAGTGTCTTCAAAATGAGAAAGACAACAGTGCATAACAGTTATAAAACATCCATCAACACAGATCCTTTATTTTCTTTTTGTCTTTTTCATGTACAAGAGAAATACGTCCAATCACATTTATGCTACATGAAGTTAAGGAAGTTCTTAAAATCTACTAAGAAAAATATTAATTACTTTTCTCAGTTTCATTTATTTTATAGGACGGAAAAGGTGACAACAAAAAAACATATTTATACGATATCTTAAAGCAGGATTTTTAAAACTTTTACACCTTTGCCAGGCCCTCTACATTTGATGGCTGCGTACAACCATCTAGCAGGAAGTCTGAGCCCTGCTTTGTATCTTCTCATGTCACAAATCCCTGCGATATTAAAAACGAGGCCACAGATTTACTGACCTCCTCGAAGACTTCTCGCACCGCAGCGCCCCAGGGCTCCTCCTCGGGCTCCATCCCTCCTCCAGGAACGATCCACTGATCCGGGTGCCGACTGCTGCTGACCAGCAGAACCTGACGAAAACAAAAACATGTTGATTAACCACAATGCATTTACTTCTTTTTTTTTTTTATACCTCCATTTAACTTAAGTACAAACCGACGCAACATAACCTAAATTTTCAGCAGGTCTTGCACTAAAACAGAAACCACACACAACTGAGATGCTCCTCACAGACCAAAGTCAGCTAAACCGAAGATGTTCTCAGCGTTTTCCCCCCCTGTGAGGCCTTGTTAAAGGCTTGAATTACAATACTGTTGCAGCGTTCACCGATCCGAATAGATCAGATCCGCCTGTGCAGGTTTCGTGGCAGCATTCGTCTTACGAATCAAAACAAGACATAAGAGAATCTGCTGTCAATGTCGTTGCACTTGCTCTATCGTTAACGCGGCTGATGTTTCCATAGGGGGTTTGGGGTGGCAAAGTATCAACACCCGTCATCGCTAAAAGCTATATTAACTAAGAAAAACAGGGAGGGGAACAAAGAAAGGAAACGTAGACATTTCAAGAAGACGTAGCGCTTCAAGTTGGATCAACTCTTAAGATTTAATTCACATCAGTGAGCGTAAATGTATGTCAATGACGGAAATGTGCATCAGACAGCTTGAGCAACAGATGGTGAAATCCACCTCCACCGAGCAGCTGATCGGCAGTAATCTGCCGCAGGAGTCAGGCTGTCACTTAATCCAAGCGGGGCTTTCGCATAGCTTTCCTTACATTCTCTAATGGGATTGTGGCAGCAGTCACAGGAGGCCTTCGGATGAGGCTCCTCTCAGGGGTTGAATCGGGGGCCGAGAGGCCAAAACCCAACCGTAAGCTGCCTCCCGCACGTGCAACATTTTGTCAGATTACAGCCACAAATCTAGAAGTATTTCAAACTTTGATCAAAGCCATCCTGTATGTTAAAGGTTGCTACACTACCACAGTCTTCAGTTAGTTTTATTTTTTATTTTTTGCCCTATTCTGTGACACATTTCCTTCCAGGTTCACCTTTTATTAAACATCCTAACAGCATGATGCTGCCACCTCCATGTTTCACAGTGGTTTGTACAGGTATTTGTAGTTTCTACTACAAATGCCTGTTTGCAAGTTGGACAAAAACTACAAGTTTGGCCTCATCTGACGAGGATGATATAATCCTGGATCTCATCCGAAGCTTGCTGTAAGCTACAAACAGGTCTCCGTATGGTTCGCCTTCAACAATAGCTTTGTTCTCTCGGACTTCTATGACTAATGCTTGTCCTACTGACAGATTCCTCCACCTGATTTCTTCAGATCCTCCAGATAGAAGGCGTGAACAGAAATGCACTCCACGCTTTTCCGGTTTTTGTTTGTTAAAAAACAAAGACATCAATGTTCTCTCTGCTTCACAATCATCCCCTGTTTTGTTTCCCAGACTTAAAATCCCTAAAGGTAAGAAGTTGTAAAGGGATCAAATGTGGACAGGTTCAAAATGTCTGAGTTCTTTTGTAAAGTGCTGTCTTAAGTTTACATGACAGGAGACAGTTTTTATTATTTACCAGGACATTGAAAGTCAGTCATTTTCTATGCTTTCCCAGGCTGCCTAAACATCCCCTCAGGAGCCTAGAGCTTATTTTTCATTACTGAATCTTCAGGTTCTTTATTGGCTTAGCTGTGTCAAGATAAAAAAAAAAAAATTTCTTTCATTCCTATCTGTCCAACAGTGTTAGTCTGCTGATCTGCAGCCAGTGGGGCTTAAAGGGGACGTGCTCCAAGCCGACAGTGGGGATGTATACAAAACAAAAGCCGGACGGCTTCCGGTGGCAGCGAGGACAAAAGAGATTTCTGCTCTGCTTGCTCCATTTTTATCTTTTTGTTGTCACCAGAGAGGGAGTCGGATCAGTCAGCAGCACAGGATTTATTCAGGCTTTTTTTTTTTTTTGTGAATATGCATTTAAAAAAATTACCATGCAGCAAAACTATTTTGCCAGAGAATTAATTTATCTTTCTCTGAGCTTTCCCAAGCAGCAGTGGCTCACACTATACTTGGGTTTAAAGTGGGCCCAAGTGCAAAAACAAAATAACTCGCGTCATGATGAGAGCAGGGTCAACAGTCAGCTGACAGCTGAAACCTTACCGCAGCTCCACATGCGTTCATAAAGAGGATAAAGATGAAGGAAAAACCTCAGAGGAAGCGCTACTGCGGTGTTGAATGACGACATTTCATCAAAACACTGACGAGCCAGATTATCTGAACATGATTTAATTCTAAGCTTTATATAAGAGAATAACTGAATATATGAATAAACCCAGGCGATGACAGCACCAAAAACAGGCAACCGGTACGAATACTCCGGCGGACATAAACACGTCCTGCTTCTCCCTAAAGAGGCACGCCTGGTAGCTGTCAACTAAAGGATGCTCTGAATGCCAGAGCGGGCACGGCACCAAGAGGAGGGACTGATGGGAAGTGCAAAATCGGAGCTGCTAAAATGGGAGTAAAGCCACTAATGCACATAATAAATGTTTCAGGTTACATTAAATGTGGAAGGAAACACTGATTATGTCCTTTTAATTGTCCCAGGATGACTTTATTAACAACCTGCTGCAGCATTCACCCTCTAGGCTGTAATTTAGTTGTCATAATAAGGGTTAGACATCCATCTGTTGAATGATTACCTTCAGTTTACTTAGATAAAACTCTATTATTTCAATGAAAAGTTGTAATTATATCATTTTAAATGCAGGAATGTAGGAGTTACAGTCAACCTTAAATAGGGACAGATGCCATTTACTGTTCGCTGAAAAGATTAAACACAAAGCAACAGCCTTTTAAAATGCTTTAAAAAAAAATAGAAAAAAGAAAAACTGCTGGCGACTGCGATCGGATGACTTTCAAAACAGCAGAGACCAGTGATCAAGTGGTTCGAAACTGAAAATTTTTTTTTTTTTCTCTGGTCAGTGAACAGCTCTCCATTCTGAGGATTTTGCTACAAAACCCCAACATTATGGACAGTTTTGGGAGGTTTTAAAAATTACTAATTGGAACCTATGGTGACAACAATAAATGGAAATTCTTTCTCGTTGGGTTTTTTTTTGTACAAGGCTGCTATTGACAAGTCCTATAAAGACACAGGGCACCTGCATCGTCTATTTGGAAAACCCCAGAAAACATTAATTTGGTTTTCTAAAAATGGGCAGTATAAAACAAATAGCAAGGTTTCCCACAGAAAACATGCTAAGCCTGGTGGTTGGATGCTGGAGCAGTCATTCAAAAACACGGCCTGTTGTGTTTTCGAGTTAAGAAATGTTTAAAGTTGACAGGAAATTTGAAAATATCACTTGATAATTATGTGTTATTGAAAGATTGGAAGAATAACACCTGAACACTTCTTTAAAAAATGCAAACATTTTAAAAATACTTAAATAAATAAGCAATGCTTAGCCTGGTGGGGGCACGAGTAAAGCCTGGTGGCCCGCCAGGCTTATAATACACTGGGGAAACCCTGAAATAATAAAAAGGCTTTCTTTCACCCAACACTGGGTAGTTACAACATAAAACAATAACAAAGGCTTCATGCAATTAAGCTGTCACTGCTGTACTTCTGCATTGTCCACCTTGTTATTGGTTTGCTCATTTGCTGTCACAGGGTATCGTGACCTAGGGGCTCCACTTTCTCCATTTCCTCTCCATAACAAAACTACCTGACAGCATGCACAGCTCCGATTAAACAACAGCCAGGTGTCATGTGTCTGAGAAGAATTGATTGCGTCGTGAGTTTAAGGAAACCGGATATCAAACGCAAAGCTCGGTTACAATCAAAGCATCCTGCTGGTTCTCTTACTGTATCGTCCAAACGATTGCACGAGTACACGTCTGTCATAACCCAACATTTCTGAGAAATGCTTGTGTTGCAACAAGTATTCTATGAAGTTTCTTCCAGGTAAACATTGTTCGAAATTTTGAGAAAACAATTAAAACAAGGCGCTTTGTAAGTTCTAAGAAAACTAGGTGGGAGCGCAGAGAGAAAGTGTTGCAGCAAGTCTAAAGCTGTTCCATGAATTTGTATGTTCTAAGAAAAGCTAGATGGGAGAGCAGATAGAAGGTGTTGCAGCAAGTCTAAAGCTGTTCCATGAATACACAAACACATACTATATCCAGATGTCTTGACTGATTTATCCAACAAATTTCAACCTTATATTCACATTTGCAGATCCAAGTAGAGGTGCAGGGTGTGAGCATGTGTGGTTACACAGAAGCTTTCAGTGTTGTAAAGCCAAACACTGGAACGTCCAGGTAGTGGCCACCCCTTTGCAGACATTAATAACTGCACAAAGTGTAAAACTTTGTTTTTGCCACGGTTAGAGAGGGCTAAAATTACACCGACGGGAATATGCAGGATATGGGTTTGCTATATGGACGTGAATATGACTGTCAAATTTAATGAACAAGTCATGAATGTGAATCTCAATGTTACCAAAAACAAAACACACAGGAGACAAACGGTTAATATTAGCAAAGGAAATGTTAGATCACCTGTATTTTAGTTGTGTACAGTTAATTTAAGTTGTGTTCCTTTTCTTCTTTATAAAAAATAGTCATGCATGTCAAAAACTTGTCTTGATTTTTGTTGTTTTTCTGTGCAATCTCTTAGAAACATGTAGAACCCCATTGAAAGTAATCCTTTATCAGTGGGTGCATTTTCTCTTTTTAATATTTCCCACTATGTCAGACAAAACTTTCATCACTATTCTGGTATATTTAATAACACTACGGACACCACATAATTAAATATTTAACGAGCTTGTTTTAATGATCTGCATATTCCACATATCATGAAACAAACATTATGGAAGTTGACTTCAATTTCACTGCTTTTTTATTAAAGCAAAATTAGATCAGTTTAACTTTAATATCTTAAAGATTTATCAAAACTAGAATTTCTGGTGTGATTAGCCAAAATAGACATTATTTTTTACATTTTTATTTGTTTGTTTGTTTTTTTAGAAAATTTTTCTGTATGTCTGTTTTTTTATGTTACTGTCCCTTTAAGAACTTGTGAACATGCCTGTTACGCAGCTGGTTGCTGAAGGCCGGCGGGATGCAGCGGCTTTCATGAATGACTACCTCTCCGTCATAGATGCTGACGCCACTTTAGAGTTATTGTATGAAGCTATGTTTGATTTCTAGATTTAGAAAAAAGATTCATGGCTTATATCCTTGTCCCTTAACTAAATGCGGGACGATAAACTGCTTTAAAACACGAAAGCCTCGCCCTCGCGCTCCTCTACTTCACTCAAGCTAGCAGGATGTGTCAAATGCTAACCTTCAAAATAAAAGCTTTTTGGTTGTAATAGCGTACTTTCAAAAGAGCACTTCAACTTGGGGATTTTACTTTGCAAGAATCAGTCAGTTGTTTAAATAGATGACTTGACGTCGGCGCCTTTTCTCTACGACGTCGTACTCCTCAAACTAGCCCAAACTGGCTGGCCCCGGGCACATCAGCAGCGGCGGCAACAGAGCAAGCTCGAGTCGAGCCGTTACGGAAAACAAACAGACACAAATACCGCAAAAGTGAAACCAGAAATGAAAGCCACTATGTAGAATAAACGAATTTGGCTGGTTTTTATCTGTGACCGAGATAAAAACCAGCCAGTTGTGAATCTCTGGCCCGCGCAGCCAGGCCAGAGATTCACAACGCCCGCTGAAAATGTAACAGATTAGCAGGCTGCGGGGTCTCGTACCTCCTCCTCCAGTTCGTTCTTGAAGCACAGACACGCCGCTCTTTTCTTAAAACCCTCTCCGTCGTACGTCCTGGTCTGGTTCGGTTTCAGCTTCATTATTGCGGATTCCAGATTTCCTCTGCCCTTCTTGAAGATAGAAACCAGCGAAAGACAAGCTTCAGCTCAGTTTGTGTCCAAGGAGTTAACAGCGGTGCCGACGCATCGCCGCTTGCCTTTGCATCCAAGGTCCAAGATTATCTGTCATCAGCTGGGTGACGAGGTATATGTAAGAGATGTCCCTGTGATTCAGCTCACCTCCAAAAACAAAATACACTCCCGTCAAAAAACAATAAAGCTCAAAGAGCTCCAGTCAGTAAATGTGTAAGTTCCCACAGGGACAGATCTTATGAAGACTACACCTCCTTAGTCCTCCTCTGGATCCATACATGCAGGGGTTCTGAGGAGGCGAGGAGCTGATTGGCTGAGCGCCTGTCAGTGGGCGGAGCTACGCTGCTGCTCAAAAACAATGCTGACATGTTCTAGCAGTGCAGCAGGAGCAGTTGACCTGTGGCTGACAGTGTGTGCAGTCTCCAATGGGGACAAAAAGGTCTAAAGATGCATTTAGGAGTTTTTACTGTTTGTATATCTCATTAAAAGCTGATGTTGCTCAGGTTTATTTACATTCTACTTTCGGTGTGTAAATGATCTATATTGTTCTAACATGGATGTATAAACAATGTTTACTACAGAAAGTCAAGGGGGGTGAATAAAAACACACTGTTATGAATGTTTTATTCGTAAGGTCCAACACAAAAAATCCAAACAAATTACACTGAAGTGATTGGTTGTAACATAAAAAATGTGACAATTTTTAAGGGGTATTGTTACTTTTGTAACATTCTAGTTTAAAATACTTGTTTTTTTGTTGTTGTTTTTTTTTTTTTGCTTACACCATATGCTGTAATTTATGCAGCATATGGAACATAATCATCCCTTGCAAAAGTGTTATATAAAACAGAGTGCTGGAAAGGTGAATGTAATGAAAATGGTGATAGCCCCATTATTCAATTATGTGTCCATGATGGTGCCTGTTGACATCCCATCCCAGGTTTACAAACAGTATGAGACTTATGTCAAGGACTTCCTTTGGGACAAGAAGAAACCCAGAATTAACATTAAGAAAATGTGGTGTACAAGGGATGTAGGGGGCATGGCCCTCCCTAATGTAAGGCTATATAATCTCGCATTTGAGATGTCTAGGTTGTCTAAATATTTTGAAAAAGAAGAAACAAAGCTGAGTTGGATGAATATTGAAGAAGAATTAGTGAACCCCTTCAGACCAATAGATGTCCTTTCCCATGGTAAAACGGATAATAGACAACCTCTTTCCACAAATCCAATATTAACGCATTCTAAATTAGTATGGAAAGAGATGCATAAAGTATGTAAGATGTCACATTTAAAACAGTTTTACTCTTCATTGTGGTTTAATCCATCCATCTGTATTGGAAGAAGAACTGTTTACTGGGAACAATGGCTGGCGAAAGGAATACGTATTGTGGACGATTTATATACAGATGGGGTTTTTATGTCTTTTTCAGATATCATGCTGAAATATAATATAAAAAAAGATAGTTTCTGGAAATATTTACAAATTAGAGACTGTATTATTAAAGACAATTTCATACATAAGGATAATCCAATACAAGAATTTATGGGCCCAAGTAAAATCAAATCTAAAGCATCTACATTTTATAAATTATTTAATAGCATGCAAAAGGATGTATGTAAAAGTCTGGGGATTGTCTGGCAGAGGGACCTTGGCTGCATTTTTAGTGATGAAGAATGGTTGAAAATACTTGCAAATAATGGGAAATATATTATGATGCTGGCTAAATAATGAAATATATTAAAGAATCGAGAGGGAAATTTACGCACTATAAGATAGCACATAGATTTTATTTCACCCCGTCCAGGCTCCATAGAATGGGCCTGCTCGCCAATAATCTATGCTGGAAATGCAAAACGGAATCAGGAACTTTTATACATGCGATATGGGAATGTAAATGTATCTCCCCATTCTGGAAAGCAGTATTACAACACATTGGAAAGTGGATAGGTGTGGGGATACCCATGTCACCAAGACTCTGTTTACTGGGGGATCAAACAGTGATGCCTGATATGTCTAAACACTGTGGTGCAGGTGGGGACGGTCACGGCTGCCAGAATAATCCTCAGACTATGGAAATCTTCAACTGTTCCGAATGATAAAAGCTGGTTGGGATTAATGTTGGAAATAGTGTCAATGAACAAATGCTGGCTAAGCTAAATAATGACATAGAAAACTTCAAATCCTGGAACTATTTCCTTTCCTGCAATACTGGGACAAGTAAACTTCTTTGATGAACTGCTGGTTTGAAAGCATTGTTTACTGTAAACTTCTGTTTACTGTGGATGTTTCTGCTGCCATCAAGGATATTTATACATGCCAATTTTCTATGAAACTTTTATTGATTTGATATTCGCTGACCTGTTTTATTTTGTTTTGTTTTTGTTGTTGTGTTTTTGTTTTGTTTTGTGAGGGGGTGGGGAGGGGTTATATACATATGTTCTAAAAAAATAATACAAACTTCAATAATAAAAAAAAAAATCACTTTGCGTTACTACCTTCTTTATATTATTTCGTTATATAATGAAATAATATAATGAAATAACATAATGAAATATTATTTCATTATATTTCCTCTACGCGTCTTGTCGACTGACCGACGTCTTTTGTTGGTGGAAAAACAGGAACTATTTTGAGTTTCTGTTGCCAAGTTCAATTATTATAAGCGGCTTTGGGCTTTTTTTTTCTAAGTCGCTTGCAAATTTAGTGAGTCGCGGGTTTTGCCTTTTTGGGCTCGTTTTCTAACGTGAAGTTGCTCATTTGGGCCTGGAAATAAGCAGAGACTCAGAATAAATCACAGAATTTATCAGTTATTAAGGTAGTTTTAGTCTGGCTCCATCATTTCCCCGATGATCCGTCCCGCTGTGTCTTTGTTAATATTAAGTTATTATATTTCCTGTGAATGACGTCGAGCTTCGCGTTGCGTTCCAGAAAATTGGAAACATCAAGACGAATATGAACAGCGCGATAAACATGAAAACAGCCACGAATGAACGAGTCCGTAAAGTTGTGCAACTAAACACGATTATAATTATTAATATGTGCAGCAGCCATATGAGTTTTGGAGCTGCAGGAGGAGCGCTGTGCGCTGCGCCAAAACGCAGGGCCGTAACGCACAACCTGGAGTCTGGGGGGAGGATGGGGGCTTTAAAATCCTTCTTAAATTACTAACGTTTTTTTATATATACTGTTGTAACCATTAAAACAATCTCCTCTTCAGTTCAACCTTATGAGTGGAGACACATTGTTGATGTACCATTATAAAATAACTTGCAATTAAGTATTGACAAAGATCAATGTCATTATCACAGCGTTGTTGTTAGCAGCTGCTGAAAGTAACTAAAAAGTTACTTTTAATGTAACTTAGTTACTTTCCAAATCAAGTA
>CAEFZY010032686.1:0-82552 GCA_903066815.1 Brachyrhaphis roseni | reverse complement strand
CAAGCTCCCAGGCCTCTGGTAGAGGACCCGAGCTAAGAGGAAGAAACACCACCCGCGGTGGGTGAGAAGGGAATTTTATATATATTTATATATATAAATAATTTTCTACAAAAAAAATTACAATTTTTTACTTGAGTCTCAAAAATCAAAAATTGTCGATATTTGAAACTCTGAAATTTCAAAGTTTTTTGAAGAAATTTTCTGAGTTTTTTTGGCAGAAATGTATAACTTTTTTTCTATAATGGGCCCTAACACGCTGTCGTAGATTGTGCACATTTGCTGTTTTAAAAGAAACTCCTAGTTTCCAGTTTCTTTTGGACTCAATTGAAAACATACATTTTCACTAATAAGAACAGGATTTAAGTTTAATACATTAAATAAAAGCTGATTTGGGTGGATCATTTAAATAAAAGTCTCTGGATAAACTTGGTTTTACCTTTTGCTAAAGCTTAGTTATAAATAGAAAAGCAATTTTTGTGGTACTTTAGGTTTTCCATTGTGGAAAAATTTAAAAGTCTCCATCTGCATCAACAGGCCAAATTTGTGTCATTGTGGAACTACAGTTTGGGGCCGCACAAAATCAGACAAAGTGCCAAAAATGGCCCCCAGGCCACACTTTGCATACCCCAGTTTAAACAGTACTATGTATGTGTATAACGTTAAACACTAAACAGGTAAAACAAGCTAATCTGATGCTTTTCTCTTAAATCTGTCTAACTGATCTCAAATTGTAAATAGTTTAAACTGCATAACAGAAGTGTTTTGTTTGTTTGTTTGTTTGTTTTGCACAATAGGCAGTTAATATGTAAAATTTGCAATAAGTGATTACAACTCATTTGTATTTCTCTGTAGATATTGTAAATTGTAGGCTTTATAACTGAATCTGTGTGAAGGTACATCGGATGTGGGTGTTCAGAAAAGGCTGCTGGGCTTCTGTGAGTGGGAGTGCGAACTTCTTGTGATTGCTAAAATGTTTTATTAAGCTTCCTGAAGAGTTACACCTAAAGAGCAGCAGCAGGGATTGCTGAAACCAGTCTGCACTATTCTTACCTGCACAGCTGGCTCGCAGGTTAAACTGGCTTTGAGTCCATGTTTTCACAGCAGTGCTACTGATATTTTCTTTCTTCGATTCATACCAACATAAAAAATTGCTCTAATGAAGGTTGCAAAAGAAGAATGTGAGACAGCTTCAACAATATTCTCAGTTTTAAGCATGCTGTGCCACCTTGTAGCATTTTCTCAGTAACGAAGATGCTCTGACTGTGTGAAAGGCTGTAAACAAACAGGAATGCTGATTCAGTAAATGCCTCTTTAGAGAGCAAAGTACATTTTTCCTCTGTAGGATCTCAAGCCAGTAAAAAAAGATGGCGCCATGGAAAACTAATTAGTTTGCAGACCTCAATTTTGGGGACAGTTAAATGTGTCGCCTGCAGGATGGAAGAAATTTGTGATATTAGTCTGCTTAGCTCATTTCTCTCTGAGCTTATTTAATAAATCAGTCGAACATCTGTGTTCATTATTGTTTGGATGTGAGCAGGAAACCCAGATAGGTTGCTTTATTTTTTTTAAAAAAAAGAGGACTGATGAAGAGCAGTAGTCAAGAGGACCTTTCAAATGACTGACTTCAGCTTTGTCAGCAGCTGCTTTGATATAACTATAGTGATTTGGTTTTATTATTCTTGTTAATGCTTCCTATCTTCATGGTAATTTCATGTTTGTGTGCTTTGTTTTAATCTCCATTCCTTGACTTGCTGGACGCTTTCTGAAAGTTAGCTGTTGTGCTATCGCTGGCATATTTCCATTGATGCTTACTGCTGACATGTTGATTAATATTCCTAATTTAACCTAATTGAACTATACTGTGGCCACACCCACCAACTCAACATTTATACTCATATGGAAAAATGGCTGCAAACAGATACTCAATTATACAAGTGTACATCTTTAAAAATCATGCAGTGGTTTGGGTTGGAACTCTAGCAGAGTTCCAATCGTCCTGGAACTCCTCTTGGGTTGCTAGGTAACTGGGCTGGACTTTGGTGGGGTTGCTAGGCAATGGCCTTAATTTAGCTGGGGTCACTAGGTGAGGGGTCAGTGCCTGTTGATTTATGATATTATATTCAGAAGATTTTTTAAATAAATATTTTTCCAGATACCTAAAGAACATTAACTTATTGTCCCCAAAAACGGCTAGATGTTTCTTTTTAAGTACTTGGGTTGTTTTTAGAAGCAGCAGAGCTCTGAATGGAAGTAGAAAAACATAAAAATTTACATTTTTCATAACAGGTTCCCTTTGTACGAGTTCAATCAGATGATTTGCATATTTAATAAATCCAAATGTAATGTAATGTAAAGACATGGAGGTTTTTCTGTCAGTGTATCATGGGTAATGACAGAAGACTCTGGCAATGCTTGGCCACTGGTCCAATAAGTGACTTTAGTTCCTGCATGCAGTAAGTTCACGCAAACACGCCAACCCATCATTCTCTGCAAAAAAAAAGTGCAGACAAAACTTCCATGGAAAAACTGTGGCTCGATATTAGCTAACAGCTTCCACAGTGTTGCTGAAATCCCGTCACCCTGCTGACTCCACCAAGGTACAAAAAGACAACATAACCTGAGTGTCATGCTGTTAGGGGGTGAATTGCTCTTTCTATTGCCAGAGTCATTATGGGAGTGAATTGGCAGCTTTGTTATCAGGGTGACGCGCAGTCCAGACATCAATGCCAATTTTTGCCCTCCGAGACAGTACAATACTGTTCAATCCATATCTACCGCAGCTATAAAAGAGGTTTGTCCTAACGGCAAAAAGAGCAGCATCAAAGCACAGACTGAAGCATGCTGATGGAAAACTATTGATAGAGATGGCTGCAGCTGAGAATATATCAATTCCATTATCCAATATGTTCAAAAGAACATTTGACTTTGACAATTAATTATTTGAAAGCCCTCATTTTGTAGAGATAGAATTTCAGTTTGACAGAAAGCAGCTTTTAGGAAAAATACTGTCACTGAAAATCTCATGCTTGACTTTCAGACTGATGCAAGAGGCAGACTCCATTTTACTCAGATGTTCCTCAAATAATGTTTAAATAAATTAAATCGAGGTTCCGACTTGCACTATGTGACATAAGTCATTCAGAAGAGGAATAACTTTTGTTTAAAAAGATAAGATAATTATAATAAGATTTTTTTTTTCTACTCAGCGAAAATATAAAATACTACCAGGTATTTCTGTTCATTTTCGTGTGCAAATAATTTAGTAAACCTAAAATAAGACAAAGCTAACTTAAAGTTAACATTTCAGCAAGTTACAGATTGTTTTTTTTAATCAATAATACTTGAAGATTTGAAAAAGTCCTGGTTCCCCTGATAGATTTTTTCACTTATAACAAGACACTTTTCCTGTCGTAAGTGGAAAAATCTGCCAGAATTATTTTTTAAATCTTCCATAAATATTAAGAATAAGCATTTATTTTTCCAAAATTGTACTTTTAACTTCTTTTTGTCTCATTTCAAATGTAATAAATGTTTGCACTAGAATTTAGACAATTTGTTGTTTTTTTCCAATGTAAATTTGCCTGCATCTCAAACTTTAGTCTGCATTTGTGTTTGAATGTTTATTCCCCAAGTCTTATCATCTGTTGCCTTTGTTCTGTATGTTTTGAATTCGCCTCTGCATCGACGAACCTGATTCAAACTGTTTAATTTCTGCTACAGCACTAAAACAAGGAAACAGAATTTTCAACCCTAGAAACATTCTTTTTGTTTTGATTGATATTGTTTCTGGGATTCTGGATCTGACATGCACACCTTACGCAAAAGTAATTCTTTCACACATTTCTGTGCGAACAGGTTTAAAGTGTGTGACTGGTGCGTTTTCCTTTGTGCCTGTCAAGCTCAGCTCAAGGCTGAGAAAGACAGAAAAAACTAATGAGAGTGTGAAGACGTGATGAGCAGCATGCAAATGAGAGAGACCAATTTCCAATGCTCTGCTGATGGTATGCAAATGTTGAGGCTGCTAATTATTGGGGATTCTAGTTGAAAGAAAAATGGAGATGATATCAAGTCATTTGACATAAGAAGTCTTGATTGGCCTATTTTTCTTCTTCTTAAAGGGAAAGCCTGCAAAGTACTGATGCGTCTTCACTTAAGAAAGACTTCAGTGTGTGTCAAAAGGTTCAAAACAATTGCTTAAACAAAAAGCTGTGGTCCACAGCAATGGTTTGGTATTACTGTATTACATTCTTGGGGAAAATTAACTTTGTAGCATCAATGGGATGAATTGTTTTATGCATTTGAACCATTCTTTTCCACACTGGAGTAATTATATAATGAATAGTTTCATCGAAATATAAGAACAGTTCATTGTGCACAAATTTGAGTTTATCATGGCTTTTCTAAAATCCACACCAAAACCAAAAATGTCAAGCTTAAATATTTGGTTAAATCTCCCATACCAACTTGACAACACACTTTTGTAGCATTTAACAAAATGTGGCTTATTACTTGACCTCTGTTTTTCACAGAGCATTTTTCAGAATTTATTTTTCGTAAGTCTCCAAACGTTTACATAAATTTGGTCAGCATCCATTATTACTTTCTTTTAAAATGTCTGACATTTAGCAAATACAAATATTTTGGTTATTGTAGCTAAACTAAAACGAGAAAAGTTTGTTCTGATTTAACTTCAGATAGTAAAACAAGAAAATGTTTCAACTTTATGCTTAACTTTAGAAATAATATGTCAGTATGCTCACAAAGCAATAAAGCCTTTCAGTCAGAGGCTTCTTCGAAATCCCTGAAATACAGACTGCTACAGGAGGATAACTTTCTGAAGAATTTGAATTTACAACAATATTTAATTTTACTTTGGGATCAATAAAGTGTTTAGATTAGCTCTGTTTGCATCTTGAGAAAAATAAATACATTTTGTGACAAATCTTTTTTTTACCAACTTAAAATGTTTGTCAAACACCATATTTCTCATTAAATATAGTTCTCTTGGAGCTGATGTACAGCAGGCAGCTGCTCCTGTTTTGACATCATGGCGTCAACAAGATTTAATAGTCAGCCATAAGAGTGATCTAAGCTGCTCTGACATCTGTTTATTCTCCATCTTCTGGACCTGCACCTTCCGGGTCCACTTAGCCTCCTAAACCCAGCGCACATGAGTTTCTCCTCCCAGGCTTTAACACAGTCTGCCAGCCACCAGCTCTCGGTGTTCAGCCCTGGGGAATAAAGGTTAATTTTCCGAGTGAGCTGCTCCCGTCTCCGGTCTAAACGTGCTGATTCATAAACAACATTACAGCTGTGTGTGGGACGGTGCGTGACTGCAGGCGGAGAGTTTATGTGGTCATGACTCGTGCATGATTCAGGGTGACTCCCAGACATCGAGCCTGTCAGAAGAGTTCACTGAGCTCTGGGTTAGCTGCTGCTAACCAGCGCTGAATAGAGAGATTGCACAGGAAAGAGGGAAGGCTGGTTTCTGCACTAACGCATCAAAACAACACTGCCTTTAAGGGCCGTAATGAAAAAATTGGAAAATGTTCTCTCTAATCTGCCTGTTTTTAAAGACAGAGTAATTAGAGACTCTGTCTTTTGACCTATTATACTGTGATTATCAGTAATATTTCAAAGACCACCTGGTTATGATTCTTCAGTTCAAGTCAAACACTCCGCTTCTCTGTACAATATACTACATGTGTTGCCTCTGTCTACGATTAGTTTTGTATTTTGTCCAATCACTACAGAATCAGAATCAGCCTTTATTGTCATCATACAGACAAAATTTGTTTCAGCCCATTTGGAGAAAATAAACAAAAAACATGAGACATGGGTAGACGGGTGTCTGAGGTTGCAGCTTTAGGAGGTGTTGCCTCTTCATTAGATGAGAACAACACTGGGGTAGATGAAGGGAAAACATCTTTTAGGGCTGCAAAAGACCCTCTGCACATGAAAAACAATATCTTGACAACATAAAACTGTTACGTAACTGATCAATAAGGAAAAGAGTGAAATAAAATGTATTTAATTGTGTTAATATTCGTACACTTATTGGTACGAATATTAGAGGTTAGTAAAACGTAAACAAATAATTTTATTGACTAGAATTATCCAACCTGTAAGACAAGGCAAGTAATTTTTTTATGGAACACTTCAGCAATCGGCAATTCAATTTTGCTTAACATGATGAAAATAGTATAATTGTTGTGCTGTGAAACACCCTGCCTCTTTATGTGAGGGTTGTACAGATTGTGTATATTTTACGCTAGTGATGCATGCAGGTCAGACTTCCAAAGTACAACATCTGTTTTATCTGTGTAACTGCTGCTCTCCAGGTGCATTTTCAGGGCATAAAACAGTAAAATAGTTTCACTGCTGTCATCACACTAGTAGGCTTTGTTAAATCTAATAAACTCAAGAGAGCAGAAGCAAAAACTCGACCTTCTTAATACCAGACATCAGAAAAATATCAGCAGGACTTCAAGCAAATCAGCAACTCGCCAATTTGCTTCAGGCTAAAAGTGGAGGGCAATTTGGGGACTCTGCCTTTATGCTCCTAATCAGACTGAAGTGTGTTTTATTTCTAAAGGTAACATCAACCAGCTGCTCATAGAAATGAACAAAAGCCATTTCAGGTCGAGCCGAAAGCAAAACTGGAATAAACGGCCCATTTTATGCCATTTGTGTAGACAAACTTTTAGAAATTTGCATTGTTGTCTGTCATTTAGAATACTGCTGATCTGATCCAGCTTTGGAAATTTATTTCAAAAGCGTTTTTGACCAATGCTTGGCAGAAAAGATAAGTAAATTTGTGTTGAAGAAACACTAATTTCATGTTCATGTTTGGTATCAGCAGAATGTAGCAACATTTATGAGGAAAATTATCTCTTAAATCTTTATTAGGAGACCATG
This sequence comes from Brachyrhaphis roseni, assembly GCA_903066815.1. Taxonomy (NCBI): domain Eukaryota; kingdom Metazoa; phylum Chordata; class Actinopteri; order Cyprinodontiformes; family Poeciliidae; genus Brachyrhaphis; species Brachyrhaphis roseni. The sequence goes on along the minus strand of CAEFZY010032686.1, from coordinate 75,634 downwards.
GAAAAATTGGCAAAATCCATTTTATTACTTTTTTCACCATCTTTGCTGGTACAGTGTTTTATTACTACTTTGGCAATAGTATTTATTGGTTTTAAAGGGAAGAGCCACTGCTTTCTTTCGTGCACCAAAGCACAAACTCCAGTGGTAGTGTATCTGGCTAGATAAACTGGTTGTTATTTTAAAGATATTCTATAAACACTGGGGTAGTGAGACATAAAATTTGTGCTGCTAAAATTCCCTGATCTGTAAACTTTTACAGGATTTCATGAGAAACAGAAAATTAAAGAAGGGACCAGGCAATAAAAACATAGAGGACACAGAAAATGACTTTAAACTGCGTCTTTATGGGTCCATAAAAGAGGTCAACAAAATATAACTCCACTCCAAAGGGTCTTACAAAATATTAAACAGAGGACACACAACTTAACTTAAAAACAGACCTGCTGAAAAACACAGGAAGCTAACTTATATTATGATCTGGTCAAAACATTTACACAAAAAATATGGAAAATAAAGATGATATTTATCAGATTTGATAGGAATGTGCCAGCCAAAAGAAGCAGTTTTCAATATTTTCATGTCTGAATGATGTGATGGAGTTTACAAAGAACTAAATGGATCCACTTTTGTCCAACTGGTTCCTTACCTTATCATTTTATTCATACATAACAGAAAAGCAAACTGGTGCACAGAAAATAATATTTTAGTTTGTTGATTTCATTTATTTATTTTTAATTTAGCTTTTACTTTACATGCACCATTTCCATAAAACTTTATTACTGCCTTTTTGTTCTTACTGCTGTATTTATTTAATTCACCAAAGGCCTTGTGCGCCACAGCCAGACTTGTCAAACACTGTTAAGAACTTGTAAAATTTGGCCCGGCTCGCTCCGCTCTACATGAGTGGAGAAAACATTGATATTCCTTTCTGTCCTCCTTCCTCTGCCAGCCAAGGTCAGCGACACAAATGAGTCAGCAGCACAAAGCCCGCCGTCACACTCTACTTCCTTGTCTTCCTCCATCACAATTACCACCCAGCCTCTTTTTCTCCACAATTTTCCACTTTTCCCCGTTCCTTTCTCTCTCCATGCAACGCTTCAGTCACTCTTATCACCTTTGGTTTTCAGCATCTCTTTCTTTTTCCTTCTGTTATATGCTCTTTCTTCTCACATGGTTGTTAAAATTCCTGAAAACTGCAGAAGCAGATCAGGAAGTGCCTCACCACAAATAAGACTTGCAGGGAATCTGAAGCTGACCTAAATTTGCCGCTTACTTCTTACTCTTTGGGGTTTTTTCCTCTTTGCACAAGAATTTCAAAGAGATGTTGGAAAGTTGGGTCTCCTGGTGAACATAAGAGGACATGCAGGAATGCCCAACCCTGCTTTGAAATATGAAGTCAGACTTAAATTTTCTTCTGCAGTCAATTTTCATAAATAACCCAATGGTCAGACAGCAGTGAAACTTATGAAAGTCGAGGTCAAGAGGAGATTTAGAGGGAAAAAATGTATTTTATGTGAAAAGGCTACCATACCTTTGATTTCTGGTATTTGTAGCTTCATGCCTTTCTTATTATAAATAATGCAGTGAAGTCTGAGAAGTGAAATCAAAGAGTGTGTGGTGAGGAAAGCTCATGATTCTGCTTCTTTTCATCTGGGTTTTTCTCAACTGCACCCACTTATCGCTTACATGGAGAGAGAAGTGGGAGTTGCTTTTATGGAGAGAAGTTGGAGTCCAAAAGGTTGTTTAATCTGGAAAGTTCCTCACCACTACTTATTTTCACATTTATAACTTCAGCTACATTATGCACTGTGCATTTCTGCTCCTCCCTACATTTATTGCAACAATAATAAAGATTAGACAACCATAAAACTGTCCATCTTGCTAAGGTCAGTCCGCTTAAGCAAACTGCTTTCTAAATGCTTATTTCTTCACCTAAAAGTTGAAAAATATTGACATGCTTAATAAAAAAAAATATGAATTGCAAAAAGTTTTTGTCAACATCCATTTAATTTGGTTTGACAATTTTCTCTTGAAGAGTCTCCAGAAGCTCTGAGATGAATAGAAAAAACTCTTAGCTGCTTAGTTAAACACAGTTTACTGAAAGAAAACAGAAGGTTTCAGTGATAAACTTCACTAAATAAGATCTAATTTCATCTGATTTGGTGATTTTTTTTTATTGTTTCAAAATACTGGGATTGGATTATTCAAAAGACAGTTGCCTTTTAATGAATATTCATTCTTAAACACTTCATATGGTGTCTTTATCATACCATAACATATTTCTATAGATTACATACAGACCTGCTTAAACTTCTGATTGAACAATTTAAAAGTAACTAATGTCTAATCACTAAATTCTTATTTAAAATGCTGTTTATTCTATTTCTTGTGTTCAAAATAAATGTAGCAAGCTGCTAACAATGCATCTGTGTTAATAAAATAATAATCTGTTTGCTATTTTCTAATTGTATCATAATATTTCAGTGTTTTATGCAGTTGAAGAGTCTGAGTGAGACTGAATTTCTCTGTTATTCGGCTCAGTTGTGTTTTATTACCAGCTGTCACATTATTTCATGATGAGATAAAAGCGAGTGAATCAACAACATGAAAGTTTGCTGGATATTCTGCAATAATCACTGAAAGTCATTTTGCACCTTTGATTTGAAACTTTTAAATCGTGAGTCACTTTTATTTCTCTCCCCGATCGCTTCGGGCTTTCATGAATTTAATGAAAGGCGTTTGTGATTTTTTTTTTTTTTTTTTTATCACTATTATTTTTCATTCAGATCACAGTAATCTGGGGTGTGCAGAGCTCTCCAGTTTTTTGCTGTATGTCATATTTCCTCTGCATGGCCACTCATGTTGCAAGAGGGATTGGTATGAATTGCATTTTCATATTTCACAGAGCTGCAGAGCGAGTGTGGCAGCATGGCAGTCAGCATGATCTCATGTTTGAATGATGGAGTTAGTTATCACTGATATCAGATCTCCCCTGTGTGATCGATGAGTAGACTCAGAGTAGCAGTGGAGGATGAAGAGGCCAGAGTGATTATGCATCGCGGGAAGCTTTGAACCCGTCAAGCTAATTTGCACGCCAGGGCTCTCCGAAGTTATCAGGAGGCAGAGAGGACCGAATCATGTCTCCTGGTGTTATCACAGATGCAGGAGGTGAAATTAGAGCTAAAAAGCATAACTTTGGGTTGAGAGGGAAGCCTTGCTCTGGGTCTTAATCAATCGGTGTGCAAAATGCTGCCGGTACACAGAAACAAATCTCCTTAAGCTTAGTTCCATGGAGTGAAGAGAAGCATCACAGCTCATTCTAGGGCTGGAAAATAAAACAATAACAATATAAATCACAACAAGTGATCAATACAGTGTTCAATAATTTAACTGAACTCTGCTCCATAACCGCACAGCATTCTGGGGAATGTAGGCAGAGGAAAGACTTTAGCAGCTCAGCTTCTCACAGCCAGCTAAGCTAGATTGGTGGAATCAACTAACTGGCTCACTCTTTGGTTACCTAGCAACTCACTCACTCTTTGGTTACCTAGCAACAATTGTTGAGTGACTGGCGGAGCAGCACTTTAAGGTTTCACCACTGTGCCTCGTAACACCTTAAAAATAAAGCAGTGGAGTGAAAACAACACTTTAAAGCTGCAGTATGTAACTTTTACAAAACACTGTTGTTTTTTTATGTATTTATTAATGGCATGAGACTGATAATCTGTGAATAGACAGAATTCCTCCAACTCCTTCCTGTGATACTATTGGCATCTAACAAAATGAACCGCTCCCGGTCAAAAACAACCAATCAGAGCCAGCAGGTGTTAGCGCTGTCAATGAACTTCACCTACACACTGCTAAATATGGAGAAACCACTTACTATTCCATGAAAAATGTTTATCTGCCATAATCCGTGGCATGCTATGTTCCAGACAGCAAGCAGAGAATGTGAGTGGCAAGTACATAGGAGTGATTGACAGCACTAAGACCCTCCTCTTGGCTCTGATTGGTTGATTCTGATGGAGACGTGTATTTCTAAAGTTAGCACTAGAAGTCACTGGGAGAAGGCAGGGGAGTTCAATTTTTTCAGATTATCCGTCTTACACTGTCACAACATGATGATAATTTTAACAAATATGTAAAAAAAAAACATATTTTTATAAAAGTTACAAAGTATATGGGATACAATTGTGACTCTGTGTAGATCTCAGATATAATTTTATATAATTCAACTAAAGTCTGCTCTTTATTAAGTCCTACGATAGATAAAGGGATTTTCATGGTGTCCCAATTCTTTACCCGAAAAAGTAAACAAGCCTGAAACAAAAAAAAAAAGAAAAAAGTTGTTGACCCACTTCAAGAACTTTTCGAGCAAGTAACATCTTTTTTAGGTTTATTTTTTATATCTTTCTACAGCTTGGCAACATTATTTTGCTCAAGGCTTATGTTCTTAAACACTTGTCTCTCATATTTTCTGTGCCGCATATGGCCGCATTTTAAATGAATGCCCAATCTAATGCATTCCTCCTTGCCTTCACATGCAGCTCTCTGCTAATGTAATCATCCTGTGATTGGATCATTGCTCTTTAGGAGTGTTGTTAGATTTAAGAGCCTGTCAGCTGAATAGCTGGTGGTGAATTTTATTGCAGTGCTGTATTGGTAATTTAGGAAAAACTTAAAGAAAAATGCAAAAGTAGGACAAATACGTTCTCTGAAACAGCTCCGACTGCAAAATTAAAGAGTAAATGCATTTATTGTTTTTCTCAAACAATAAATTCATGTTTTTAATGGGATTTTCTGTAATAACTCCACAACAAGAATCATATAAAGTAGAACACATCTATTCACAGATGAGGAGTCATGAATTCACCTATTTGGGGATTTTTCAATGGATCGTCACTCCAACTTACTTACTAAAAATTTGATTACTTGCAGATTTTTGTTTTTGTTTTTGTAGAATCTAAAACATTTGAAAGAAATGCATCTTGGAAAATCTTGACACTCTATTGCACTGAAAAAAGAAAATGGAGCACCAACTTTTTAAAAAATATATATTTGCTAGACTTAATCGAATCAAGTTTGTCAAACTTAACTAAGTTTTATGTTTGTTTCAACATGAAAACTTAATAAACTTAATTTTGATACTTGTAACAAATTAACACTTTTTTTTAAGTTGGATCACCTGTTTTCTTTTTTCAGTGTAGCTGACTTTACAAAGCAGCCAATCAAGAAGCACCTTTCATTTTCCATTATGCAGATTGGCTGCCAGACAGTGAATGAAGATGTTAGCTTTTGTGGTAGTGCTGAGATGGTTTTCACTTCATTTCATTTTTATCATTCACTCAATAATATATATACATTTATATATGATCATGTTATAAATAAAAGAAACCATGAATGAAAAGGAGCAGAAAGAAGTATGAGCTTATAATATTTACCCTCATTCACATAAAAAGAAAATTAGCTTATCAGCTCAGAAGACTATTACAGAAGTATTTCAAATACACAAAAATACATGCAGTATTCATGCATATTGAGCTATTCTTTGTGTCTGAAATAGCAAAATAGGAAGAAAGCAGTTCTCTTATATTCATAGGGTTGTGGGTTTTATTCCAATATGCATTACATTGAATATTATTTGAAATAACTGGTTCTAAGTATCATTTTAAAAAGCACAAAAAGCACTTTAGTTACTTTCCCACTGTGGCGTGAACAGAACACAGATTTGTTATTCACGGCTTTAATTGAAGGATTGGTCGTTCAGTTTTGTGCTCATCTGCTTACAAAGAATGGAGAGAAATCTGTTAATTAGTTAACCTGTTAATTAGAATTCAAAGGTGTCAAAAGTCACATCTCAGGTATGTTGAACGTGTGAACAGGATATAAAAAAAACCCAACATAAAATAACTTGCAGACACGCCAAAGCTCTCCTAATGTCAGCAGCTGGATTTAAACCAGACGTTGCACATTATTGACGGATTCACCACGATCAATTATGCAGTTCTGTAAATGGTTAAACAATTTTTGGTGACATCTGACATGAACATAATTGCTTGCAGGACTCCTACCTGACAGGACAAAGCGAACAGCAGCAGTGCACAACAAACCAGAAATAATTAGGTTTTGAATTGGCCTAATTAGTGAGAGAATGAGCCACCATGACCGCCAGTGACTGACAGGCAAAGTTACAACAAAGCTTCAATTAAATAACCACAAAACAGGTTTTATTTAAAACAGGTTTTATTTAAAACAGGTTTCATTAAAAACATTTCTTCTCCACAGATTCTTTTATGGATTAAAGGAAGCATCGTACTTAACAACAGCTTCCTTTGTCTGTCATACAACATACACTGTAAGAAAAGTTTGCATTTAAGAAAAGCACTTAGCACATTGACAAACATTTCTGTTGTTTAAAAATTTTAATCATTTGAATTTTTTTAATGTATCTCACAAATATTGACATGATGGAGAAAGTCAGGCAAAAAACTGTTAAAAGTTTTAATGGAAAGTTCCTTTACATTTCTAGGGTACATTTGCATTTTTTGCATTTGCTTGGTTTTTGCAGCGTAAACATTTCCTGTGGATGCAGAAAGCTTAGACATCCTTAGACATTTCTAATTTTATTATCAACAAAACTAAGATATCAGACCAAGGTAACTTGGGTAACTTTAAAAAGTTGTTTTCAAATCATTTAAATGTAATTATTGAAAAAAACAAAGCTAAGCAAAAGTTCTATAAATAACCTGGCTGTATGAAGGTATACTTTGTCTCCTTTTTACATTTTAAGTTTACTTTAAATTGGGCTTTATATTACAAGTTATTGTTGTGATGAGAGTCTGAAAGAGTAGTAGCTTCTTAAAGAGACAGGAGACAATTTCAAAGCATTAAATTAGGAAGTCGAATTTCTTTTCAATTATTTTGGATAAATAACATAGTTACTTGATTGTGCTATAAAATGACTCTATGATCTGTAGAAAGAATAAATAACTTAAGCAGAATGTGCTATTTAAGACTGAAGGATCAGGAACAGGAGGAAGTAAAGAGGCTGCCGTATAATATGAGTCTATTGCAGGAACAGTTCCACAGTCTTTGCTGCATCTCTCTTAATTTGAATTATTTTGATTTGATTGATGTGACTTGTCACTGCATCAATGCTCATCCAGGTGGCTGAGCGACCTGGACGGCTAACAGCACCTGTTTGTGTTGCATATTGAACAGACGCTATTTCAGGCTGCGCTTAACAGGCACTTATTGCCTTAAAATATCCAGCGAATAATTAAAATCCCAATGAAACAGCATGACGTAAAATTAAGATCAAAACACACATATGATCACATTGAAAATGTTACTAAACCCTGGAGTAGAATAATTATTAACAATTAAATAGAGGATGGGGTAACATTTTATGTTTCTTCAGTATAATGTTTAATCAGAAATATATTTATTGTTTTACATAAACAGAACATTATAGTTTTAAATTAAATAAAGCATACAGAGAAAATATGACTCAAACTCTCAGCTCTAAGGTGATTTAGTTGTAAATCAGGGTAGAAATGATAAAATTTGCAGTTATACTTATTCTATTATTTTTCCGTTTTTGACAACTGGTGTAGTGTTTTTGCATTTCCTAATGAGCTTTTAATTAGACTAAAAAATGTAGCTCAACCTCTGATGAACTTTGTGTTGGATGAACGGAGAAACTGGAAAAGAAAGAAAAGTCTTTGAATTTGTAATTATGTGAGTAATAATTAGCATCCAAGTATAAAAGGTCTTCTGATTAACTAAGCCTAAATTAAATACAATCAGTGATGCTTAAATGTCCCTTACTGGTTGCCTAGGCAAGAAAAGGTTGTACTTTGTATAAATCACATTCAGTGATCATCTTCTGGTTTGAAGATGATCTGCAGCTCTGCTAAGAGTTAAAGGGTTTTTTTATAACGCTAAATCCTCATATCAGCTCCATAAGATTACTTGGTGTTAGGCTGCAGAAAAAAAAGTCTAGTACTTATTAGAAACCAGAAATAAAACATCCAAGCGTGGAGTTTATCTATTATATTGTCCATTAAGGGAACATTTAGGACACCCTACACAATTTCGTTGAATTTGTATAACATATTCAGGCATGTGGACATTAAATAGAGGATTTTTGATAGCAACAAAAATAAAGATCAACATAAGAATACAAAGAACAGCATAAAGAACACCAATCCATACAACAATCAGGAGTCAATTACAGCTGAAGAAGTTTAAATTGGGGTACAAATTATGTTTTGGATGGACAGTAATTTGTTCCCTGTTTTCAGTACCTTTTGCAGAATCACTTTTTAAATTTTTCCAGGGAGAAATAAAAAAGAAAAAGACACCTAAACCAAAATGTCCATTTTCCACCTCTTCCAGATGTCTTCACATTTGTAATGCTGAAGTCTCATTGAGAAAGTGATTCTTTTCATCACAAATATATCATAGATCATATCCAAATGTGAAGTACTCCTAAATGTATCCAAATCCAGTTATAAATTAGTAGGAACAGTTTGTCTTTTACAATAATGAAGCTAAAAAAACTTCTTTCACATTATTGCTGCTGTCATAAAGTATGAAAATTAAGAGTTTTAGAAATGTGTAAACTGGTGAAATATTTTTAAATGCTTCTTTAAAGCCTGCAAAGATTTTCCTGACAGTATTTTCTCAACTTGTTGTATTTTCGTGTATATATAAAGAAACACTTGAGGAGTAACACTGTTTCTGTGGATGAATGGCTGAGCTTGTCCTTCCTGGTGACCTCAGACCTGATGACTGTGATAAATGAGGTCAGACTCTGTGAGGCTGTCCTCCTTTGATAAAGGTGATATAAACCAAACAAAAGACGAGTCTAAACCTGTTCCCACGTGTCACAGAGATATGCTGACCTTTGCAGCATGGAGACGTTGTAAACTGTTTTTAAAACTAATTAAATCTGTATAGTTTGCATGTATTGAATAAAGAAATCATCTCACTGTTTCTGAATTTGTGTAATTAAGCTTTTGATCACTTTTTTAATCTCTGCAGTCTGATCATGCTGAATAGTATTTTACCAAATATATTTACTTGTTAAGTATGTTATAGCACATATTTAAGGCATGCAGGGATGTATTTAGCACAAATGTTAAGGGATGGAGTTTGCATGTGTAAATCAGAGTTTCTGCATTAATCTACCTCTTATGACTCTACAGCATAAATGACATTTCTCAGAGGAATCAAGCATCCATTCAGGGGAAAATATTACAATATTTATGTATATTTATTAATAAATCAGCCAAAAGGCTAAAACTTTTAATGTTTTTTACCTTTAGATTAGCACCTGCTAATTAAAAACATCCACATCACTTATCGATTCAGAAACAACATTTTGAACAACATTCTTGTTTCTCTAAGCTTCCTGTGAGTAATTATTTTTCTCCATCTGTTTGAACATTTCTGTCCCTGCTGTGTTTGTGGCTGAAGTGGCAAAAGCATGCGTGTAATATCTGCTGGACTCCATGCATGTTTTGAATCTGTATGTAGAGTTATTAGTGCAAGATGAAAGCAAATAGACAATGCAAAATGTGCAAAAGTGGAGCAAAATGCATTGCTTTTTGAATATTGCTGTCAATATACATCTATAGGGTTGGCTCTTCATCCTCTAGAGTTGTACAGTTTATATGAATGCAAATTAAATAATAAGCTGGTTGTTTTAATGCAAGTTCTTGCCTATAGGTTAATAGACAGATGAAAAAGTAAAGTGTCTTACATAACGGCTCACAGGAGATTTACCTGAGTAAACATCAATAAAAATAATCCTTTCATGATCAAACTCTGTCTCTTGAGCTCTCTAAGGATAGCAGAGTTCCAGAAAGCCCGACCAGTAAATAGTCCGGGTGAGCATGAACAGCTCAGTGTGAAGAGTGAGTCAGTGCTGCTGCAACAAAAGATCTTTTTAAGGTGTGCCACTGAGGAAACCTCGTGTAGGAGTTACAAACACGCACAGTTCTTTCAAGACATCACATTGTGTGCAAGACTTCTTCTCTAACTTTAATAATTTGTCAAGGTTTTCGTGTTCTGGTTTTCACTTGATCAACTCCTACATTTGAGCAAACCTCAGCACAATATACACATTTTAAAACGCACACAAGGCGATGAGGTTCAGGAAGAAAAACTGACACTGTGGACTGACACCGATTTTTCTTTTCCACCAGTGAAAAGCAGAAAATATTTATAGATAAGCATTGTGTTGATAAGGTGGGTAACAGCAGAACCATTCATTATTTGCAGAAACAGATTTATCATTGTGTTATTAGCAGAAATGGGTAGATTAGTCAAATGCTGCTCTAGAGTAAGAGTAGCTCTACTGCCACATATTTTTACTCAAGCAAGAATAAAAAAGTATTTGGTAAAAATGGTACTGATCATAACATTGGATTTAATGTTTTTAAATATCATCAAACAGACAAAATATAAAATAATGTGCAAATTCAGGGACTTTAAGAGCTAAAAACAATATTACAAATAAATATAAAATAATATTTGGGCAGAAGAAACATTTTCAAATCTTTTTTTTTTTTTTTCCAATATTGAACTTTACATAGAAATAATACTTAAAGCAGATAATGTGTACATATTATAACTGGGTAATGTACTTCAAGTGCCAATATGTATTCTAAAGAAAAGCCAAAATTCTGAGATTAATGTCAGAATTCTGAGAAAATGGTGTGAAAACGCAAACATTCTGAGTTTACAGTCCAAATTCCAGAATTCTGAGATATGAAGTCAGAATTCTGATATGATAATACTGACATCATAACTCTGGCCTTACAGTCAAAATTCTGAAATAAAAATCTAAATTCCGAGATTAAAGTCAGAATTCTTAGAAAAAGAGCCTGAATTCTTTTTATTTATTTTTTTTTTTGTGGATGTAGTTCCCTTCTGCATGTTTTAGAGAACATTTATGACAGAAAAAGATGTGACACTTCCTTTGTGGGAAGCAGTAAAACGAGCAGACATGGCTGCTCCTGCTAAGTGGAGCAGCGTCGCCTGCCCGGTTCCCTCGGCGGTCTCTCCGTCGGGGTTCAGTCCACCTTTCTGCCGGGCCTGGAGCAGGAGGTCACTGATGATGGCTGCTGTGGGCCTGGGGGCCTGAAGCCGGGGCCCGCCGCTCTGCAGCCGTGTTCCTGCTGAGGACTGGTGACAGATGGGAGAGCAGGAACACAGAGTCCTTGAGCTGATTCCGTTGTTTCCTCTCTCTTACTATCGCTTGTTTTATTTTTTCTGCTCTGTCTCCTGTTACCTCTTTTACTTTAATGGCTGCCTTTTCATCTTCTCTTCCTTCTTCTTTGTTGTTTTGATCTCTTGATTTGCTTCCTTCCTCGCTTTCTCAGGCAGAATTGTTCACATTTTTAATTTACTGGGTTTCTGATTCGGATTATTTCCACAATTCAATTTTCAGAGGCATTTTTGTTTTTTATTTGTATTTTTTCATCAGTTTTTCACTATTCAGTCCTCTCATCCTCACTGCAAAATCACAAAAAATGTTTTATTCAGTTTCTAGCACAAATACTTTAGTACACTTAAATTCAGACAAAACTAACGTACAAATAACTTTTTAGCAAGCTATGCAATGTGAAAACAGCAGTTTAACTTACATTAAAAACTATGCAAAATCACAGCAGAAAAATTATGCAAACTAGAAAACAATGTTTTAATTCACAGCTATTTTGTGTAATAATATAAAACATACATAACAAAACAATTCAGTTAACATTCAAATACTGGAAAAACTATAGTTTCTGAAAATACAAAACATGTAAGTGAGTCACTTTGTGATCTCATGCTGAACGTTTTACATGATTGATGGAAGAATTGAAATATATTTTTAGAATAAATTTTGATCAGTAATATTGCATTGTGAATCTGGGATGCTGTATTTATTTACATAAAAATATAAAATCAGAAAAACATTTATGCATTAGAAAAAATGTTTTGCTTGAAGCAAAACATTTTTCACACCTTGTAAGTGAAATAAACGCCCAATGGAACTAGAAGTTTATCATCAATGTTGTGGAATTACTGACTTAAAATAAGCTCATATTTCTTACTAGACCTATTTGAAGCATTAAAAAATATTTGCAATAGAAACTTGATCAAAAATATTTGGTCATTTTTTGTGTTTTTGCTGATGCCTGTGAAACTTTCAGCCTTAAAGTTTGCAGCTACATGTGACATATAAATGAAAACACACAGATATCCACATGCAGCAGCAGCCTAGCTGCACCTGGAGGAAATTCACTCAATCATGCATTAATAGCAGAGGAACAAGATGGTAGCAAAGCCATCCATGCACAGAAGCATGCAGGGATTCAGCAGCTGTACGGTTTGTTCTCATTTCTGCTATGGCTTATTCACACACATTTAATGCTATCTTTTTATGTTTTCCCATACTCTCTAAATTAAAACCCAGCCTTCATGTAAATGCTCACACTCTAATTCCACTTCTTGATCCAACCATCCATAACTTCTGAGAGTTTTTCTTTTAGTTTCCACGCTTCTTCCAGCTAAGCCTCTTCCAACTTTAAAATTATTCCCGAGGCCTCCGCTGACCTAGAAAGCTGCTTCAAAGCTGAAGTGAGTTGTTGCTAGCTCAGTGTGTTTGCTGCTCTGACATTGAAACAGGTTTGAAACAGTGATCCAAGCCAGTTAAAAGACTTTCAGTTTTCAAAAAACACAACAATACTGCTGTCATTTTTGGTGTTTATTTAGAAACTGACTTGGAATGAACTCAGATCTCTAGAAACCATTTAGCTTAGCAACATACAAACGGTTTCTAAACACTTCAGTTTGTGATCTAAATTAATTAAGAGTTAGAAGTTTTTTTCAGTGCTCCAGCTGCCAACCCAATGAGCATTTTTTTTGTTTCTTAAACAATAAATAAACCCCAAATCAATTAAACTGTCTAAAGTAGGATTTAAGGGGGTGTCTCCATGTTTCTTAGTAAATTTTGACAGTTTTGTATACAATTAGTTTAATCTACTATATTTTTGCCTAAAGTCGTCTTAGTGGGTGGAATAGCGGTTAGATTTTCCTATTGGTTACAGCAGTACAGCTTGGTTGATGTCTTACGCAGACACATGCCCCCAATGGTGAAACGAGAATTATTCGTTAGCATTTCTCAGGTTTGCATGTGTGATTTATTTGCAATGTGGACAGGAAGTGGAAAGTGTCTCCTCTCCTCTTTCTGCTCTGGCTGCTGGCGTTTTGCTGCAAGACGACCTCATGATTCTGACTGCAGTGTTTTTGAAGTACTGTATCGAATTACATGGAAAGTTCAGTGGAAGAAAAGTGTGGCACAAGGCTTCATCTCATAGCACACTATGAAAATAAACTCTTGAGATCTATATACAGTATATTGCATCAGCTTTATATCTTGAGCTACAATACTGAAATAAATTAACTCTATGATGACGTTCTGATTTATTAAGTTGCACTTGCATGAAATTTATCTTTGCATGCAAGTCATACTGGATAACAAAAAGAGATAGTAAACATCTGCTCCATCAGCAATTGTATGTCTGATCTTCTTGAGAACCAACAAAAGTCAATTCATCCACATTCAGATGAATATATGTAAGTATAATAAATCACCTCTGTAATATAAAATCTAAAATAAGAAAATGTTGCTTTAGATTTTAAAATATAGTCATAAATTATTGTGACCACAAGAAGCACAAAGCGTCACTTGTTGGTACTTTTTTCATGTTCAGATTTTCTTTCTGTGTCCCATTTTCATCTGATTATTTGAAAACTACCATGCTTTTTGTGAGTTGGGTTTTGTGTTTTGCTTCATTTTGGTACTTTATGTGCATTTATATTCTGTTCTCTTGTTCGGTGTGATTTTTATCAGCCATTTCTCCAATTTCATCAGTTCAGCTTCAATTACAGCTGTGCCCTGTTTCTAATCAACCACTGGCTTCTTATTCAATAATCACCTCTCCATCTTAAATATGTCATTTTAGATGCCACCCTGTTATTCCCATCAGCATTTTTTAAAGTAAAATTGTTTCCTTGGGCCTTTCTCTGTACCATTACATGACAGTAGCTCTCTTTTCTATTATCTGAATTTATAATTTAGAGGGTAAGGTTTTGTAGTTTTTATCAGAAACATATTTTAGTTTTTTTTAATCAATTTTGAGGAATAATTTCCAACTTCCACATGCATGTTAGCTCCTACATTTCAGATTAATAGTACCTAATTTTATCAGACCATTATGTAGCCATCTACTACCATTTAAAGGAAATATGCCAATTCACAAGTAAAGCACAGAGTTGCTCATTATCTCCTCTAATTAAGCCCTTTAAATCCTGTTTCTTTGGGGGGGGGTTGTTCTTGCTGAAGCTGATGCTCTCATCTCTGACTCTGCAGCTCTCCCAACATACAGACTCCACCACAGGCAGCTTCTGATGACTCCAAGACTTTTGGGAATGACACCTGTCACAGATTTCCACACAGCAAGTTTGTCACAATCAGACAAGCTAATTAGCCTTGAGCATCAAGATTACACATGTGGAGTTTGAGGAAAAAAAGTTGAAATAAACATCAACGTATGGGAAAGACAGGGAATAAAATAAAAAGAACAATAACCAACAAGTAAATTCATAAGCAGAAACAACATATAGAGGTTTTAAAGATATATATTTATGAATGCACCAACTTTAACTAAAACATTTTTAGCCTCATGATTTGTCTTTAAATCTGCGATGATTTTATTTCGCCTTTGTATTCTTGTCTATATTAGGGAGAGAAAATACTGCACAATATCTGAAGTGTAATCCAATTTTAAATTCCTGTGTGTGTGTAATATAAATTCAGCATCATGCATAATGGAAGGACAGAAAAGATATGAGCTCAAACAATGTAATTTTGTGTGTCACGCCTTATTTTAAAGTGTCGGTGCAGAGAAGACTAGTTTTCATTTGAAAGCTTTCTGTCATACCTGAGGTCATGCAGAATATTATCCCTCAGTCTTTTGCTTTGTGAAGCTTGCAACTCATGCAAGATTTGGTAAATCTCCTCAAGCTGCAAGGAACAAAGACAGAAAAAGTTTAACTTCTCCTTTGTCTTCCAGCGAAGCACAGAGCAGCAGAATGTTTAAGAATAAACTCCTGTGGGTGTTATCTCCAAGCTGAGAGTCACTGCTGTTTTTGTGATTGCTCAGAAACACATTAATAATGTAACTAGGTGTTTGCATGCAAAGTGTATGATTAACCAGAATAATGAGATTGAGACAGCGGCAGAAAACTGAGACAGAATCTACTGAGAGTTTAAAAAAACAACATGAGCAACTTTACCACACATTTATAGAAACTAAATAATTAAATTGTAGCTTCTGACAGAAATTAATCCTTTCTGTGGCTCAAGTAACATTTTTTTATCATCCGTTGTTTTCCTCTCATCATGTTCATCATTTTAGCTAAAAACATAGGAAGTGTTATTTTAATGGCTTTACCAAAATCTGCTGCTGTTCATGTTTGACTTACTTTTATTTTTTTAGAGCAGCTATTAAAGTTTTTATATAAACTATATAGTGATTCATTTTACATGTATGTGATTTTTTTTCTTATGAACTAATAAACAAGAGGTCTTAAAATCTTCCTCACAACATTTTTGAAGATTTTTGTGATCAATATTTATTAGGAATTTCTGCTAACTCTAAGACTGAGGCAAAGAAGAAGTAAATTAATATAATGTTGGAACGTGATTAAATTATCCTACTATTAAAACTGCAGAATGTAACTTTTATTAAAAAAAAAATTCTTTTTACTGATTTATTAAAGCTGTCATTATGTCTTGACAGTATAATAAAAAATATAAAACATCAATCTCCTCCACATCTTCCCTGAGCTGCTATTGCCACTCCCAGTCAAAACCAACCAATCAGAGCAAGGAGGAGGGTCTTAGCGCAGTCAATCAACGTTGTGAACGTGCTGCAAAATGTGCTAATGGCAGAGAAACGACTCACCGCCATAAAAATTCTGTTTATCCACTGGACATGCTAACTTGCCTTAGCATTTACAACATGATGTGCCAACCAGGGGAAGCTGCATGCACACAGGCATGGTTGACAGCACTAAGACCCGCCTCCTGGCTCTGATTGGTTGATTCTAGTTAGCAGAGGAGCTCAATTCTTTCACAACTTAAATGTCTCATATTATAGTGTCATGAAAATGTGATCATTTCAAAAACATATATTTTTTACATAATGCTGCTTCAGTAGCACATAGGATTTTATATGTCATATCTGTGAAACTGAAAACTCCAAACCTCCATCTAAAATCCATTTTTCACTGTTTTAAACTCTTCAAATTGTTCCACGGTACACATCATTATCAGGATAAAATATGCTGCTTCAGACTCATGAAAGAATATATTTTTTATATAAAATTAATTAGCAGTCCCCTCATGAATGACTGGGGCTTGTCCTGGTACAATATGGCAAACTCAAGATGTCAGCAGGGAACCTCAAGGTTAGAACTGTCTCATCAATTTATATGCAAAGCCAGATGGCTCTGCCTTTGACTTCTTCCTCTAGAGACTTTGCAAGTCTCTACACCAGAGGCATGCAGAGACCGAGGTGAAGACAAAGGCCCTAATAAAGACAAGAAGAGTGCCGGACTGAGGTCAATATGGGAGTGGGATGGATTTCAAATTTGCCCAGCGTACTGAAGAAGGCCCAATTCTCATTATAATCTCTTCTTTTTCTGTGGGTTGGAACTGAGTGCAGAGACAAGGGTTCAGGATTCGTCCTACCACACTTAAAGCACTGCCTTGTTTCCAACCATTGAGCCGGAAAGAAGAGCCAATATCTCAAGAGTAAGAGCGCACAGACGGAGTCCCAAGAGAAGGCAGCGAGCTCAGCATGCAGACTGACTCTTCAAATAAGTCTGTGTAGCTGTCGGACTGGATACTTCCAGTTTAAAACTTTGCCAGTCGACCCAGTGAGACCACAGAACCAAAAATAATAAACTCAGAAAATGTAATAACATATTCTGTAAACTCTATTTGTCAAATTTGCAGGAATATTTTTCAGATTTTGCTTAACCGCAAGCTTGATAAGAGCTTAACATGAAATATTTATTATATTTGATGTTAAAAATCAAATATATATATATGTGAATTTTATTTTGTTCTCTTTTATTTTGACTTTTATTTTGTTCTCTTCAAATAAATTTGATTGATTGTTGATTAAAAAATGAGAAATATTTAAGATGTTCCCATAAAACATATATAATGTTTCTTCACATCTACATGAGAGATATGCCTTCTCACACTCATATAAAATCTTTACAGAAATGATTTATTTAAGTGTAAATAAATAATAATCTTACTGTGATACCTCTGGCAGTGCAAACAAGCCAAATATATCTATGTTTAATAAAAAATCAAATTTCCTCTTATCACAAATAATCATGTTTTCCCATCTTCACACCTCATCTTTACATAAAAAACATTTTATTTTCATCGATCAAGCATGAAAATAATCCATAAAGAAAAACACACGGATCAGCCATGTCAGCTGGTGCCTGTAGCAAACAGAAGATGTTTTCTGAGTGAGGATAGATTGGTTCATGGCACAGCTTTAAAACTGCCTGTGGATGTTTTTGTAAGCCTAAACTCACTGAGTAATGACTTCATTTGCTCAGCTCTCTGGTATCTCTTTAATCTGAGAAATGATTGCATCATCAACAATAAACTCCATTTAGTTTCAAGTTTTGTATTGATGCGACAAGATAGCACTTCATTAAAAAATATCCTAATGATTTCAAGACAGCTGAAACACTTCCTTGCAAAAGTGTTCACAATATTTTTAATATTTTATCATATTGCAACAACAAACTTGATGTTAGCACATACTTTAGTGTGTATTATATTCATACTTTAGCAACAAGTTGAGCTGCACTGGGCCCTTGTTATTGCATTTCAACAGCCTTTTGTTCAGGCCTTGATCCAAGGTCAAAGTGTACACTTTGCATGAGAATATAAATTTCTGTTGGAGATGACAAAGGACAACAAAGTAATCAAGAGAATTGTTAGTGAAATTACAGCGTCTCTTATCTCTGGGTCGTGATTGTGGCACTTGTTCCA
Source organism: Brachyrhaphis roseni (assembly GCA_903066815.1). Classification (NCBI taxonomy): domain Eukaryota; kingdom Metazoa; phylum Chordata; class Actinopteri; order Cyprinodontiformes; family Poeciliidae; genus Brachyrhaphis; species Brachyrhaphis roseni. The sequence goes on along the minus strand of CAEFZY010032686.1, from coordinate 57,483 downwards.
TCTGTTGCTGCTGCTTTCTGTCAAAGAGAGATAGTGCTGCTGTTGTACCGGCTTGAAATTTGAAATACAAAATAATTTCTATTCTATTATCCAACTATTAGATGTACCACTGCTCCTATAAGTTGTGCTGCAACAAAAGTAAGAATTGTTTATTTCTTTCATTGAAGTAACCGTCTCTTTTCTGCTACTTCTGTCAACAGGGGCCACTAAAGACATGGGCAAAATGCTTGGTGGAGAGGAGGAGAAGGACCCTGATGCTCAGAAGAAAGAGGAGGAGAGGCAAGAAGCACTGAGGCAACAAGAAGAGGAGAGGAAGGCGAAATATGCGAGAATGGAGGCAGAGAGGGAAAACATCCGACAGGGCATCAGGGACAAGGTCAGGAAATACATCTGGACATTTTCCGTATGTTTTTGGTCAAAATGTGAAATGAGGAGCTTAAAATTATGATTCTATACCAAAAAAATAAAAGAAATAATAAAACAGAAGATATTTTCAAAAATTTTTTGTTTCAGTGCAATAAATTTGTCATTCAACTCCTTTTTTCATGAATTTAAATTAGCTATAGGTGTTTTTGGCTCCATCCCTAGTCGTAATTTACTGCCACAGATTTTTGCATCCAAGGGTCTGCGAATGCAGACATGGATGAGTTTTTTTCTAGGCAGAATAAAAACATGTTTTCCATCCCATCCTCTGCCGAAACTGACAGCAAGAACTTGCAAGAGAAAAAGAAACAACAGTTGATTTTACTTGTCTGCAGTACATTTGGCAGCCTCCTCACAGTTACACTGTGTGGGGCTGATGTCCAGTCAAAAGTAATAAAGTCTGTATATTTTAACAGCAGATGAGATACATTGTCTTATGAAAAAGTATTATAATTATTACATTCGTACATATTTTAATCAGATTTTGTGTCACATAACACAAAGAAAATTGTGGAGTTGAAGGAAAAGGTAACAAATAAAAATCTGAAATTACAGCTACATTTAGTTTTAATCTCAAATCTAATCCATGTTGCCATTTAAAAGATACAAAATGCTCTGAACAGACAAGACTAAAGTTTAGTTTTTCTGACTTCCTGCTTGGCTTCCTATTTGGCTGTTAACTAATAATGCATATCAGCCCGAAAACACTTTCCCCAGTATAACGATGGCATCATGCTGTGGGAATACTGGGAAGCTGGACAAAACTGATGGAAAACTGATAGAGTTAAATGATGAAAAAATACTGAGAGAAAACAGCAAAAGATTTTAGTCAGGACAAAAAAAATTAAACATTCAGCTGCAACGATATGGTTTAGATCAATATTCAAATGTTTAGTAGAAAAATTGTAAAAAGACTTGAAAACATAAATTTAGTCTTTCTTTTTCCATACAGTAAGATTGAGCCTTTTTTTATTTTAGCAAAGAATGAAAAGCAAATATTTTCTAGTTTATAATCTAAATTCATTTAATTTAATTTAATTTTTTATTCAATTCACTAAATACGAATAGTTGACGTCACAACATTCACAACTAAAATAAGTAGTGAATGAAAAGGAGCAGAAAGAAGAATAAACTTAAGCCTCCTAATTATGTAAAAACAAAATTAGCTGATTAGCACCAGACACATTTCAAATACACAACAAAACATCAACACCACATCACTCCATAATAATTTACAAATTTCTTTTACATTCAAATTTCCCTTAAAAGAAACTGCTTCATAGAAAGATTATTATTATTATTTTCTTATCTATGCAAAAAGTGAAGTTAGAACCTTAAAGGCTTTAAAAAACACTAAAATTATTGGTTTTGTTTACTGATGATATTTCAAACTGCAAAAATGTATGATTAATATTTAATTACCCTCTACAGGTGTTTCACGCTTCTGGTAAAATATTACTCTTGACACTGTTAATAATGCATTAAATGTTTGACAGGAAGACTCTTTGAAGAGTTGGAGAATCTCCTCTGAGCTCCACAGAATAGACGGGGCAAACAAGATGAGAGATAAAGTGTGGTGTGACAGCGAGACTTCGGGAAATGTTTGACTTTATTCTGCGGAGAGGCGCTGACTAAGCGTGACGGTCTTCACTTTTAACTGATGCAAACCGTTTGTTGCTTTGTAATAAGCCTGAGAGCGAGAGAGAGACGAACAAGACAGATTGGAGGAGGTCGAGTTAAAGCAGCATGAGGGAGAAGTAAAGAGAAGATCTCCAGCAGATATATCAATAAACAATTGCTTCAGTGGCCTTTCGCTGTTTGAAACACTTCCCAAGTTATATGTTGAATCTCGTTCTCATAACTTTTTTGGTCAAAGTACTTAGGCAGAAGGAGTGACTGCCATTGGTTTTAGCTGTCAAGTTGTCAACATAACATAAATCTTAAATGTACGTGTGATATGTAAAAGAAAAAGGGACTCAGTGCTTTTCTACGATACGAAACTATAACAAGGGGAGGCAAAAGCTTTTAGAAACAGAAGTAATAGTGAGGGAGAGGCTATGTTACGCTTGCTGGACTTTAACAACCGTAACATGAAGACAAGGAATTTGGTTTGTTTCGGTTCAATTAAAAAAAAACACCAACGCTGACAGATCGTCAGCAGAGCACTTACTTAAATGAGCTAATCAACCACTGCAGTGGTTATAATATTAAAATCTTCTGATATTTTCATAAACCATCTAGCAAATAAAAATGCAATTTCAGACAATAAAACACATAGATAAATCAATATGTGACATTCAACCTCTTTTATGAGTATTATTTAAAATATGTAAAAATGCAAAGTGGTTAACTACACATTTTCAATTGCATGGGTATCAAAAAACAAAAAGACATGAACGAAAGCCAGTTCTTTCCAGACAAATGGCAAAATGTTATTAAAATCTGGCCTGCTGCGTCGTTTTTCCTGTCTTGTTCCTGCAGTATGGCATCAAGAAGAAGGAGGAGAAGGAAGCCGAGGCGGCCGCTGCCATGGAGCAGGCCTCAGAGGGCAGCCTTACCCGCCCTAAAAAGGCCGTCCCCACCGGCTGCGGCGATGAGGAGGAAGAGGAGAGCATCGTGGATACTGTCATGAAATTCATCCCAGCCCCTCTGATGGATATGTTCAATAAAAAGTAACAGGGTTTTGCTTGGAAATATGGTTAACTTCTTACAAAATCCTTCTAATTAATGCTGTACCAGCCTGTCCCACTCCAACCTGCAGTCACACTCTTCTTCACACTTGTCCAGTCCCATCAAACCAAATACTAAGTGTCCTGGAATTACGCAGTGTGCCATGATTTTGTCTTTGAGCTGAACTAGCCAATCTCAGACAGTGATTCATACTTTTAATATCATGACAAGAGAATCAGTTATCCTGTTTAAAAATTACAAAAACACCTACATATATCGCTTTATTTAACATCTTTTCCATCCATTTCTCAGAATAAGTCCAAACATTGCCGACAGCCACTTTTTTGTTTGTAAATAGCCTAAATAATATAAAAGAGTACTATATATGAGTGAAATATGATATATAACAAGATTACTAAGAGTATAAGCCATATTTTTAACTTTTAGGGAATTATCCAAATCATATCAAATTTAATTAAAATTTTAATTTTCCTTTTACGTTCCTGCTAATTTTTGATACATAGTGTACAGAGATACATGCATTTTTTTTTAGTGGTTCTTCATTGTGGCCATTCACCCTTAAATTGATCATTATGTGAATGTGAAATATGAACATGACATTTTAAATGTGTAAAAACAAAGTCAAGTAAGTTTGTGAAGTGAAGGAATTTATTTCTATTCAGACAAATATGTTTATTTTGTATGCATGCATTTAATACCTCCGAGGCGATGTGCATATACTGATTTCATTTGTAGTCATGAAAGAGAAGATGTTGGTATTTCAGGCAATAAATTATTTAATTAAAACATTTCATTCAACTTCACTGTACATTAGGAGATAACTGATTGTTCAAAATGTTCTTCCATGGAGAAACATTTTCTCTACCTGTTTTAAAACAGGAGGGTAAAATGATATGAATTCAAAAGGTTCACTGGTTATATTACATTTGATTGTGGCTTAGAAAACTCTGTTTTTGCCAGTGTTATTTAGTCTTCTTTTGAATCAAGACGTGTAAAAAATTTTACCTGGCTGTGAGTAATATCTCTGTGTTTTCTTATTTTATTTTAATGTAAAAAAACAAAAGAGAATAGAAACTTCACAAACACAACTATGTTGTGTATACACTATATGTGAACAGACAGTGACAATAGTGCAATATATTGTTCAAAATGAAGTTGTCCTGTGTCTGTTGGTTTAACAAACGGGAGTGAAGTCCCAAATCAGCAATAACAGACAATCTTCATTGTTTTGTGTTTCAAAGTTACCCCTAAATGTGTTAGTCGATGTTAACGGAACAAACGTGTCAACGTACTGTAACAGTGAAAGTTTTGTAGGGCAAACACATTTAATTAAAGAGGGAAGGTGGGACAATTTGCTTCATGTCATAAAAGTGTTTTAATCACACGAGCGTTCATCAACTGGAATTCACAAACCGCTCACTGTAATGAGGAAGGCTAACACAATGAGAAATGGTTCACAAAGCTTCATGGCCAAACAAGGCACAATATTTAACATTGCGACAGATTCTGGTCTGTTGTGCTACGAAATAGCTGCACAAATTCAAATACCTGTACAAATAATTTTTTATGCCTTTGTTTTTTGTTTTACTTCATTCCAGAGTGTCTTGTCGAACATTCCAGATATTTCTGACATTCCACCAGATTTATGCTGGTAATCCACCTACTTAATTACAGATAATTGCAGTAGGCCTCAGTCAACGCCTTCTTTGCCTTTCAGACTACTACATCACAATGTAAACCTTAAACTATTTGTGCTTTTATAAGTCAAAAATTGAAGGTTGACTCCAATCGACACTTAAACAGATGAGAAGTGTGCCAATGCCAATTAAAGGGTAATTTTAGCTGCCATGTACAGAAAAGTCCAAAATCAAATCTCTGTAAACATCAATGTGCTTTTGAAAACAGTAACTTAGATATTGTGGTAGATTTTTTTACTGAATGTTTTGTGATCCACTTGGGCACAGTAGGTGTAGTTGTAGCTAAGGTTTTAAAAACCACACATTTTGCCTCGATGTTGCAGAACTTGTGTATTCCTGTTCCTTCTATAAGGGATTTAGATTTTGTTTTGTGTTTTGTAAACTGTATAATTATTTAAAATACAGTATAACACACAACACTGGTGTAATGCCACCCATAGAGCACATTTATTTAATGTCTTGTGACTTCACTGCATTTGTAAACTGCCAGCCGCTGTTGCAACATTACGTTAGCAGTCAACCATCTGATAGTTGTTGCCACGTTAGGGAGCAGTTATTTAATTATACCAAAGAATAGTGATGTTGATAGCAGATTTAGTAAAAGAGCTTTCATTTTTGTTTTAGTAAATTCTCAGGTATTATAGCTTGATGTTTGATTAGTAGGCGTTAACTACAGCTGTTGTTGAATTACCGTCAATATAAAGATATATTAGTTGCATTGCTAACAACTTAACTTGTCAACAGCTATTAGTTTTGAATACATTCAGCTAAATAGTGGTTGGGCTACCTAAAATACTGCTAGGCAGTGACATAAAAGTAAAAAAAAAAAAAGGAAGTCATATTTAATATGGTTGGGTTTAAATCTGATGGATTTTGATGGCATAAACTCCAGTTTCACAGCTAGCTAGAAACTAGGTTTAGCTAGCTAGACAGCTTGTTTAGCGAGCTAGGTTTGGTTAAACCTAGGTTTTGCTAAGCTTATCTATATTGGGTTTAGCAAGTTTAGCTAGCAAAACCTAGCTTTATTTAAAGCAAGCAAGTTGCTCTATTAGAACATTTGATTTTTAAAAGTTTAACTCAAGAAAATATTTTAAAAGCTACAATTCCTGACTTGAATAAGTTCCCAAGCAACAAAACATAAACTAATGAGTTTATTTGCTAACAACCTAGCTTTATTGTTCACAACAAAACTTTTTGTTTTGTTGTGAACAAGTTTTTATTGTTGGTCTAATGGTATTTTATTAACATAAATTCATGTTTTTAATAAAGTAGTTTTATTTCTGGCATCCTACTTTATTGATGGCAAGCCAGTTAGCGCATCAATAAAGTTTTATTAAACTTTAATTTAATAAAATCCTTAGCCCGGGAATATTTTAGAAACTTTATTTACTCCCTTAAATCAAGCAGTCTTGTCACGTGTAACATTTTGATTAATGGAAAGTAAGTACATAGACAGTTAACTATGATTTTTGAATCTTTTGCCTGACTAGATAGCTACAAATCCTGCCCTCGTTAAAGCCCTGGCTAATAGTGAGAAACTGCCTGATCTTAAAAAGAAAGTTACAATTTTTGTTAGCTAGTTTAGCTAGATGCTACATCGGCATCTAATTGAACTAGCAAACATATTTTGTCATATCTTCTAAAAGTTTAGAAAATATACTAACTTTTATTTTAGAATATCTTCAATCACTGCCTTAAAATGAACAGTCTGATCGCTAGTGACCTGGTTTTCTTACTGATAGCAACTTAGGCCACGGTGACATTTCATTTTATCACGTTTGGTCTTAAAATATTTTAGAAAGCTACAATTACTGCCCTTGTGAATGATGCCAAGCAACAACGTCTTAGCAAAAATCATGTGTATTCAAAAGTATTTTTCAAATTAATGAAACCCAATCACTGTCTGCATCTAAAATTCCACCAAATACAGTCATGAACATTTTTATCATTATCTTATAAATAGAAAATTGATTGCTCTCCTGCTGCCCAAACAAACTGCCCAAGCCCTGGACTAACTCAATATGTTGCCATTTTGTGAATGTTGAGTCAAAAGCCCACAACCGTTGAAAGTCACCTATTTATGTCACTCATACACTCATTAGTAGGTTTTAAAAACTGCCTGAATATGAATAACATGGCTTCTAGAAGAATAATCCTTTGATGTGACTTGAATGTAACTGTCTGACGTTTCTCTCTTCTTGCATCTGTCTTTTCTCTGTTCTGTATGTGCTGAGGAGATGCTATTTCTGGTGCCGTTTTTTCTCCCTGTCCGTTGTCAGTCCTGTTTTCTGTTCTCTGGTGGCTGGTATTCTGAGTAAAAGAAAAAAAATATATATATATTTATTTGCTGCATTATTTTGTACTGCAAAAATCTTCTCACCTTTCTCCCAGCCCCTTCCTCTCTGTATCCTCCTTATGTGTTGACAAAAGTGTATGCATGCTTTTGGTGTGCGATGTAGGCAAGGTTGTGGATATAAACGTTTTGTGTCCTCTGTGTTTCAAAGCTCCACCTGTTAGCCTCACTGCATGCTGTTTTAGACAAATATTTCAATATGTAACTTTCCTGCAAAAGTGGAATCACCGCACACTGAGAATAAAGTGATTTCATATAATTTTTTAGTCTTGTGTTTCTGCATTCAAACTGTTAAAAAGCACACTGCAAAAACACAATATCTTACCAAATAATTTTGGTCTACAAATATTTTAGTACACTTGAAATAAGAGAAAACTAATTTAGAAGCAATTTTTCAGCAAGATATGAGAGGATGTTTTAATTTTTTAATGTTGATGAAAATGCATTAGTTCTAATGGTAGACATTTTCCCCATAATTTTCCAATAGAACAAATACTTTTTCAATATTAATAAGTTATTGACTTTAAACAAGCTCATATTTCTTGAGGAAAAAGTAAATTTTCTCTTATTTCAACTAGACAAAAATTTCTCAGTAAGATGTTGTGTTTTTGCAGTTTATGTTTTTGGTTTTGGAACCACTGGTATTTCTGCTTTCTGGTAAAAATCACTCTATATTTCTGAGACTAGGACTTAGCCTTACAGTTGTGGTCCATCCCATTGCATGACAATCAGTACAACCTTTAGTGTAAACCACATGTAAATGTGTCTGTCAGTAAATACTGTTTTTCATTCTCGGCATGGCTTTATTTTTTCTTTTAACTGGGATTTTAACATCAATAAACGTGAAAAGGGCTGTAAACAGAATGCAGTGTGTCGTTCAAATCATGACTGAAGAGAGACCTGACTTGTGATTGTCTCACAGCGACTACACGGACATCAAACAGATAAAATTAGCATCTCTGACATATAAGCTTTTTGTTCTAAGTGGGTCTTTGATATGAGAATATCCAAAAATTCAAATGCCAGGCAAGGATTATGGATTACAACTCTTGGTTTATTTCTGCTCTGGAAATTAATCGATTGTTATGCCAATGGCTGGGTAATCAGGCTTAAATTTTAAATTAGCTTTTTTGTATTTGTGAGATTTTTGTTATTTCTAAGATCCCTTAAATTGTTCATAAAATGGCAATTTTAGCCCAGATTGGAAGTTATTCATTTCTACTGTGAAAATTACCTTTTAATCTTGTGTTGCAAGCAAATGAACCCAGTAAATCATATAAACACAGTAAAAATAAAAGCATTTTCTTATGTATGATGAATTAGGCTCCATGTTTTGTTCCTTGCACTGGATGAAACTAAATATTTCTTACTGTCTGCTGCAACAAATGTTGAATAAATCATACAGCTCCCCATATGCAAAATAGATTTGTCAAATGGGAAGGGTGTTATTTGCACCTATGCAAAATTAAACAGAAATATGTCTAGCAAATTAACATGAGTTTTAATATTTGTGAAAATAAACCATAAACAGTTTTAATTTGAGCTATAACCTTGCAAATTAATCTTCTTTATCTTATCAATCTCACTTTAATTAAGATTAGTCAATGGATTAAAACTAGTGTATTATAATGTTCTTGCTTCAAAATGGGTTTTTTTATTATTCTAGATTGAACTTGGTTTTATTGCTAATTGTGAGGAGAGAGCATTCTGTTATATTATTTTCACATCTGCAGGTATATAAGTCAAACTGTTCTCGTGAAATATCCTCGGTGATGAGCTTCAGGTCCTTGAGGCAAGACGGTGTCTTTGCCATCACCCTAATCTTTATCTTCCTCCACACATTTTCTATAAATCTTGGACATCTGGTTGGGTCATTCTCACATCGCAAATAATGTTTGCAGAATCAAAAGATTACTTTAAGTGTAATTTTGCCGTGGGTATGAGTAATTTTTGGGGATCTTTAAGGTGGACGTTTGCCCCTGATCGTAGCCTCTTAGCGGCACCATTGGATCGTTTTCTTTTTTGCTTTTGCAATAAACAAAACGCGTCAACCACTCCAAAATCCAGATGTTTAAAAACAGTTCAAAGCATTAAAAAATGCTACAGGTGCTGCTTCTGTTGCACTAAACGGAACAGCAATGAAGCAGATGTCAGAATGTGTTGTGATACCAGGGGTGTGACTAGATTTATTTTGTTTTAGGGGGGACAGCAGAAACACAAACTGCTCTCTAAAATTGCAATTTCATCTAAATGCACAACACTGGGCAAAATTTTGAACTACAAAACTATTTAATGGACCAAACAAAAGACATGGCTCTGTTCAGGATGAGAAAACTTTGCAGTAGATTTGTTAGTTACAGTGGTTTAGGATACAGGCTAATTTTTCTAGTCGTTATCCTGTTTAGCTTATCATAGCTTAACTGTATATAGCTATTTTTAGAGCTGTTATGCTAACTCTATTCATCTTATCAACTTAAAGTGAAAATTATTGAACCATTATAGACCACAGATTGTAAACAACTGTTTAATTAACTGTTTTGTGCAGTTACCTTTTCTTGTTGTTAATCATACACTAAGGATGGAGATTAGCTACTTTGCTATAATGTCATGCATTTGTAGGTAAATGTTAATATGTATCTCATTTCAAACAATGAACAAAGGTTTTTAATAGTGGTTGTAAAACAACAAAAGGAGCATTTTTGTCATCTACTGACAGATAAAACTCTAAACTATGATCTGATTTGCAACCAGTTTTCTCTCATACATTTTACATTTTGACAATAATCGACGTGGCAACATTTCCAGTTCAACATTTCTCCATCTGATTGCCCTGATTTTCACCTAATCCACCTCCACTGAAACCTGTTAATGGCTCAAAATCTGTCTGTTCGTTCTGCAGTAGGACTGCGATATATCTGGTGGTTTTACTGCGCCGCTGCCTTTCCGCCACTTCAGGCTGTTGAACACACAGGAGAGCGCCGCCTCCTCAAGTCTCCCAGCAGGAAATGGAGGTATAAATCAATTCCATTAGTATTCATGCTTTGAGGTAGCCTTTTCAGACCAAGCTGCCTTTGTGCTCTCTGAACAGCACTCTGGCTGCAGGAAAGTCACAGCTCTATTGCTGTCCTGTAGACATGAAACAGTCACTGTCAATTAATCACTCTCCACTGGGCACTGGCTCTCAGTCATATACCCCAGCTGATATGCACCATCCAGACACTAATTTATCCTTAGAGCTGAGAAAGTTGGTTACAATCACAATCGTTAATTTAGATTTTTCTGTTAATATCTTAATTTGCTCTTTTTGTGTTGAGATAACAAGATTTCTATCACTTTGAAGCCTCAGTTTTGGGATTTCACTTTAAATAGACACAATGTCTTCAGCCAGAACTATCCGTTCAAGGAACTAAATACAGCTTGATTGTTAGTAGCTGCCTTTTCCATTGACTACTGGCGGAAACTTCAAAGAAGACAACAGGAAGTAGAGGACGATGGCTCAGCATGTTTTTTAATGACTTATAGCATGAACAAACTTATTTAGGCGTGATTGTTTTTCGATATTAGCGAAATAGTAACAAAGGTTTTTGCACATTTATAATGGATACATCCCAGTCTGGAGACCTGAATAATACTAAAAATCAGAAGAGTAAGCCGAAGCTTTGATTTGACCAAAAGCAATACAGAAATATTTGTATGTTTATGAAATGTTACAAGTAACAAGTACATCTTTTTTCCAACATTTATGCAATCTTTTTTATTTTTGGTTTAAGATTCATGGGCAAAATCACAAAAAAAAAAAAATATGTGCATAATAACTCCATCAGTGCTGACATATATCTGTATTAGAAAATTGATACACAGAGGCCGTGTTATAATGCCACAATATGTAATAATATAGTAGAATCAGGCTTCAAAATGTCATAAACCATCAATGTCACATTATGCAATGATGAAAAATGCAATAAAATGCTTGAACATATTTTGCAATAGTTTCTGCCGAATATGTAATAACATTATTAAATTTAGCGCTGAATATTTAGACATTCTAGAAATGATCATTTAATAATGTGGAGATAAACAATGACTAACTTTACGTGTTCATCCTAATTATTATACTTCTAATAAAGATTATGTTGTAGATGAAATTTTGGTCATTAAATGGCAAACTTTTAGTCCTTTAGTTTCTTTTTCAGACAATGCAAAATGAATCAAAATGTGTTCAAGTATTTTATTTTTAAAGCCAGTTTTATTACATTATTACATATTGCTGCATTACATGTGTTTTTCCATGAATGCTGATTCTGCTCTTATTTGCATATGTTGTTATTCAAATGAAGTTCTGTGAGATGTTCTGAGTCACGTCAACTCCATCAGACAGCTGCTTGACTGCTGTGACTCTTGAAATGCTTCTTCCTCCGCCCTCCAGCTCCGAATTTACAGGACCTGAATAGCTATCGCCGCATCCCAGAGAGACTCTGATTGACAAGTCCATTGCCTTGAAATCTCAGCAGCCGCAGCAGCTCAGATGAAGCTATTATAGGTCTATTTAATGAATAAAGTAGCGCTGAGACGTTGCTCACCCACATCAGCAATTGGCATGGGAGCTGCTTCTCCATCCAGCTTGGTGACAAGAGGTTTGACGTAACGTAAGGCATTTCATTTAAACACAGCTCTCCAAGGGGACAGTCCTCCATTTCACCGTGTTAGAAAGTGCAGACAAAATGAGCTGAAAACGGATTTTAAATGTCCGGTAAGGAAAACTCCTGACCTCAATTAGTGAGCATTCCTCCACTGGGTCTTAGCTGCTAGCTGCTGCATGATGAAGCCAAGAATTTGGCTTTATCTGTCTGCAAATAAATCCTCACAGACTGAAGGTATGAATATTGTAGGTGAAGCTCATGAAGATGTAAACAGAATGTTCTGTTCAGTCTATAAATACTTACCTGCATTAAACACTCTTTGTTGTGTGAAGCTGTCAGCCGTGCACTGCTATGCTTGTCACCAGGAAACCAGGTGTAGAGTAGGTCTGAATAAAAAGCGTTAAGATAGTTGAAACTGTTGTTTCCACTTGTTTTTCCTACTTATGCTGAGAAATAATAGGAAAAACCTTAACGCTGTGACAGCTTTAGGCATCAAATGATTAAATAATGTGTGCAGAGAAAATCCATGCATAAGTCATCTCCCAACCATGAACTACTTTATTAAACAGTTCTTTGAAAAATTATTTGTGCTTGTTGGATTTTTGACATTTTGTCAAGGTCAAACGACAGTGTTTGATCAGCCCCTCCAGGATTCTGTGATTGTTTCTGTGATTTGTTGCAATCAAATTCATCATTTGTGGAGCAACTGTAAGAATATTTGCAAGGATGTTTTCCATTCTCTTCTCTCCCTTCTTGTAAAATGTGCAAAATAATTTCCCAGACTCTCATGAAGAACAGTGAGTTTACGTTTGCTCTGTCCTTTCATGTATGGAAGTGACTTTTTGATACTCAACATATCGATCACAAATCATAACATCAAGTGAGGCAGAGGTAGCAGTGTAGTAGAAGTTAGAAATACTGCCACCTTCTGGTCGGAGTTAGCAGTCATTTAAACCTAACAGTTTGGGCTATTTTTTGCAGAAACTTTGTGATAAACTTACAATTATGCATTACCGTAAAAAACGGAGGAAATTTGTTGGTTTTGCGTGAATTGAATTGACGAAATTGTGGATTCGCAAGAAACTGGAGGAACTATTTCATTCATATGTTTTCATTGGGATTTTATGTGATGGACCAACACAATATGGTTGAAGTGACTGTGAAGTGGTTGGACAAAAACACTTAATTTTCCAAAATGATTCAATATAATTCACTTCATTAGGTCCGCAAAGGGCAATTCATTAACATAAGCGTTTACACAACAATTAATGAGACAAAGAAAGAAGATCTCTAAAACATTTGTCAAAAATAAAATGAAAGAGCAGCAATTAAATAGAAACTTTGAGTTAATAAAGTCAACTTTAGTATTGGTTGACTGCCTTTCCAAAAACTTTTGCTCAGTGTTGTATGCTTAAAAAACGCTCCTGGTTTAACGTTACAGATTTGTTTTTCCCCCTTCAAACATGATATGTTGCATGTAAAAGGAGTTCATTCAGCTAAATCTAAGCTCTACTTCCCTAGAAGGTGCTCTTTCTGCATTAAGCTCTGCTGAGCTGCAAAATTGAACTGGCACCATGTATGGAAATTTGATATAACAGACAGTAGAGCTCCAAGCTTGATGTCTGAATTTTGATTCTGAAGCAGCTTTGGCACTGAGTGGTATAAATTAAATCAACTTGTGGATGGAAAGGTTTACCATGCAGCAAAAGCAGGCTCGAAAAATGTAATAAAACATGTTATTAAAATTGCACTGGCTCTTATTGAGCCTGTTAGCTGAAACATATGGGACTCCTCAGCCCATCTCTGCAGCTGCAGCCCTTAATCCACCCACATGCCCTTTTATCCTGGCCTGAGACTTAGTTTTTGGATCCATTTGGAAAACAATTCAAATTTAGCAAGGTGCCTAACTGTCTCAATCTAATTTAAGACACTCAGTGCTGCACAATGTTGAGATGGACCAAGATTTATGCACAGAAACTATGTTCAGAAACCTGTGGGGCTTTCATGATGCGTAATCCCAACAAAGTGATGGATATTTGATGACATAGTGATTACATTTCTTAAAAAAATGCAAATATACATTTAGAAAAACAGACATTTATGTACATTTACATATTGACAAAAGACGTGTATTTTCACTGTCCAAGATTAAACCTGTTTCGGTTTCCAGTCAGTAAGGATTACCAAATTTTTTTGTATTCCTTAGGCGCCAAAACAGAGAAGAAGTGATTATTTTAGATGTATTTAAAAGTTCCTTCTTATTCAGAGGCTTGAAAGTGTTAATATTAATAAGCTTTGTGACTTTAACCAATTTGTGAAAGCCCAGACGGTGATGATGATGTGACTTTCAAAAACTGCTCATATCTTAATTTGAGTGGGGAAAAACAAAATCAGTGCAGAGTTCAAAGCTTTGGATGTTGCTTTATAAATTAACAATGCTTTTAACATTTTTCACAACTTTAAATTATCTCAGTTTTGTTATGTTCATAATATATCTGTTGACTGTGTCCCTAAAACAATGCTGGAGGTAAGAAATTTAACTTAGAAATTATCAATATAGACTTGTATTTGTTAGCAAATTAAGTGTAAAGAAATCAAAAGGTCAAAAGTGCAGTTTTTGAATTTTAACGTTTCTATGTTGTGTTTATCTCAGTCAAAAGGTAATTATAAGCGTTTGAGTGAATTTTATCTTAAATCTTTCACACAGATTATGCCCAATAGCAAAAGGCAGAACTACTTATACACCAGTAGATTGTATTTTTGTGCGCATGTTGTTTCGTTTTGTAGCAAACCCCTAACATTCCTGAGGCCAACTGTTATTTTCAGTGAGTTTTAGTGTCACTCTGGCACAAAGCCTAAAGTGGCTGCACATCCATATTTAAGGTCATAAGGGGAACGGTAGTGAAGGTTTAAATTGCTCTCCGCTCACAACAACAGATCGTATAAAACAGAAACACTCTTAGTCCATAGCATCTCTTTGTTACACTTACCTTTCTCCTGCTCCCTCCAGAGAAAGAAAACAGCCAAATATGACCTGAGAAAAACAAACTAAGCACATAAACAAAGGGTCTTTGTACCGAGGGAGAGATCCATATTTCCTCCACACAAAGGAGACTCCTGGCTTTGATAATAGCAGCTGCAAATGGCCCTTATTTCCCTTGGTGCCACAGTGAGAAAACACGATATAGTTTTTATTGTACCGAGAAGGTGTAGCATAGGATATTTCCATCTCTCGTTAGTCTCTTTAGTGGCTGCTCTTAATTGGATTTCTTCTAAAGTTCAGATTAAACTCCAGAGGTCTCCGGCTCTGGTTGTGACCCAGCGTCTAGCTTCCTGTCTGTGAAGCTGATTAAATTGCATCTTGTTTCTGGAAGCTGCTAGTCGACATGTCTAGACCTGCGCTGATTGATTCCAGTTTTGCAAACAACAAGTGTGAAGTCACAAGGGATTCGGCAAAGAATCTGGAAATTAAAGGACTTCTTCGTTTGATGAAACAAAAACAGAAAAATTTGTTGTTTTAGGCCCTTTAATTTCATCATACTGAAAACTAAAAGTAAATAATGTAATGGCAGTGAAGCAGATCACTCAGCACAACATAAATACATTCAGAAAAAAATATTTTCTTGGGGCATTTCTTGCTCTCATGAAGGAAGTACTCATATATTTAATTAGTGTGCTCATTTAAATTTCATTTGGTACTTGCATAATTTCATATTATCTGTCCTTGGGCTTCATAAATATTCAGTTTATTCTTCATTATCCTGATTAAACTTGAGCGTTTAAGCATCAACCGTAATTAAATGACAGGCGAGTCGTCAAATCTTTTCTGTTTTAATACAGTTCAGAAAGTTATCAACGAATGTTACCAACTTGAAATACAATAGTTTACTGAGTGTTAAATGTCATACACTTTTAATAATAATAATTTTATTTACTAAAATGCTTGTCATATTTTTGATAACACTGTAGAGAAGAAAATAAGACACTTTAATCCTGTTGAAGACGACTTCATCCATCTCCTTAGTGTCAAGTTTTTCTCTAGACGGATGCATAGCCAAGCAATTGTTTTTAAATGAACTGATATACAGAACAAGGGTATAAAAAAGCAGTTAGTATAGATCCCTGTTCACTTGGTTAGTTGAGCTGGTCTGCAATAAATCATTCCATTAAAATACATTAAAGTTTGTGGATGGACAGATTTATAGTTCTGCACTCAGGGAAATAACAAAAAATGTCCCAAAAACTGACATAGCAGCTCAATGTTTCCTGGGTTCGTTTTACAGAAACCAGGGCCTTAGATATTGAGTATCCATTTTTATGTTTTGTTTACCTTCATTACTTCATGAGTTCATTGCTAAAAGACCATTTGTAGTACAAATCAGTTTACAGAAAACCACATTTAGTTCACCTCCAGAGCTGTTGATCTGTTTGCTGGCGGCCCGAAGCGAAATCAGAAGTGCTCTTGTCTCTGTGGGGAGCAGCGCAGTGAGCAGATCCTGAAACATTGATGCAGAAGGCATCCGTGTTCTCGTCCCTTAGCTGGAACGGCAGGCACCTCCAGCAAAGACTTTCATGGTGGAGTTCACCGCAGGGAGGATCCATCATGCTGAATAAGTCTGAGCTTTTTATGAATCCCTATCACTCCTCGTAGGACGAGAATGAAATATTTGGATTGCAGTTTTTGCAAGAGTTTTGCTTGAATTCCTCTCTATTAAACAAAGCATATGGTTAATCTCAGTAGCGTGGTGTGCCATAGTTATCCATAAATGCACGAATAACAACTTTTGTGGAGTCGGATCCCCAGTGAGAGCACTGAAGCAGTTCGAGTCCAGCTGTGACAAAACTGGAGAGATCTCATTAATTTTTCTAACACGGACCCTTAAGATCTTTCTGTTCTCTGTCCCTGATGATGTGCAAAAGCTGCCAAATATATTTGATTCTGTCACACAGATTGAATAATAATTAAACCATAACAGAGAAGACACATTGTGTCTTTAAGTGTGATGCTGTCACAGAAGCATGGAGGAAGACGACAAAATTTAAGCCACATTGTTGCAACTTAAAAATGTAATATAAAAACAGAAAACATACAGAAACACAAAGGAAGCTTAACTAGATAAAAAAAAAATAATAATCAATCTACCTTAATGTAGGAGAATAAACCCAAACAGAACACAAGAAATAATCTCAACACAAGGAATCAACTGAATATGGGAAGACATTAATAATTTATATAAACTCAGAAGTATTTAGTAAACAAACACAATCATTATGATATACAAACTATTTTGATAATAACGACTTGGTCAAGTAGGAAAAGAACTGTTTAAGTTTATTTAGGGCTTAATTATGAAAATCTATATTTTCTTGAGACAGCACAACAAAACAAAATTTATTTAGCTGCTTTCCAAGTAATGCTTGTTAATGCTTAATAACACTTATTGTCACTTATCAAATTGCTGGCTAAAATTTCAAAAACAAATTAAATAAATTTTATAATAAGTTTTTATGATAAGCAGAACCACATCTATCCAGACACTTTTACTGAAAAACCCTCAAATCACCTTTTATCAAATCAAACTTGGCTAAATGTAGAAAACATTTTGAAAGAAAATGAACCAAATCCTTTTGAGTCCCCAAAAATGTTAAAACTAGATGCCTTTAATGTCAAAATACTTTTAAAATTTTTTATCTATGATGAATAACATCACTTTTCTACAAAAAAACAACAGATGAATAGATCAGACTACTTGACTTGTTTGATTTCTGGGGTTTTTTGCCCACAAAAGCTTTTGATTTGATGCTTTTGGTGTATATGATGAAGTTTGGACACCCCTAATCTCAACCTATACATTTCTACAGTCAGAGCAATCATTTTTAAGGATTATGATCTTGCTACTAGACGGGTTTTATTAAGGATGTAAAACATTTTTCAAAGCTAACTAATAGAGAACAGCAACATGTTTTTGTATCTTGGTGTCACCAAGTCTCATCAACATCTGACACGGATCCAAAACAAATAGATAAACATTCACCATTTTTATTTTCTTTTATTTGCAACAAATGTTAATGAAAACTAGTAGAAGTCACACCAATATCATGAAAGCTTATGAAGTCACTACCACAGTGAAACATGTTGGCAGACATGTTGACCTACATATAGCTGAGCTCTCACAGGAAAGATGGTAAATAAATTATTTACAAGACCAGTGGAGTGATACTAAGGATGCCCCTTGCTTTCTGTGAAGTAAAAATCCATACATTTGGCTCTGAATCAAACATCCTGAGAGCCTTGTGACCATGTTAGCATTGGTTGTGTCAATATGCAGTGGGTGTGGTAAAGACTGGAAACCCAAATTGATGGAGTGACGCAGTGAAGCTTGCTACTTCCTCCCTGACGAACGCCCTCTGCTTTTTTCTTTGCAGATCTGCTGCAAAGAAAACGACAGATACAGCTCCACAAAAGATGAAAACATTTTGTTTTTGCTGGTTTTATGAGCCACTGATGAAGTGCTTTAAAATGCAGTAGCATTGAAATCCAGTCATGTCAGCTCAGAAGAGAAAAAAGCTAAATTTTGTATTAATTATTCTGCCAATTAATCAGATTTTTAAAAATGGCGTATTCTGCAGAATTTTCATTCAACTAAGCCTTTTTTATACAGTATTACAAAACATTAAAAGACACCAATAAATAAATTCCTTTTTAAAATAAGAAAATAAACATCTTGTCACTTTAAAAGCAATAATACAGCCTTCCTTCAGCACAGGCTTGATAATCTGTAGAAAAAGGATGCTTCTGCAGCAAAAGAAAAATATTATGACATCAACCTGTGAAAAGCTTCATCCTTTCTGCTCAACTTAACATCAGTAGAGCTGATCTGGTTTTGAACCTATTAGGTTAAGCAAAAGGTGCTTAATAGGAGGTTATTTTTTACAGAATTTGAACCAGGTGATGCCAAAACTGCTACTTCAGGAGTTTTAGGTAGCACATATTTACAGAAAATAGATTTACTGAGTATCTTAACTGCAAAATGTGTATATATATATATATATGTACAATTTTGACTTTTTTCAACAAATTCCTTATTTTGAAGCTGCATACCCCAGTTAACAATTAATCAATTACCAAACTAGTTGAAATGATCCATCCTGCTTATGTTGCTGGTTCATGAAGGAGATAATTTCAAAATCCACCTTCAGAATCGCCTTTCTTTTGAGTATTTTTAGTATAACAGGTAAAGTAAAAGGGCTGACAGTGTGTATAGGAGCATTTTTGGTTCAAGTAACACTATAGACCTTTCAATTATTCATTTGAATCATAACAAGCTAATGAAGAGCAGAGGAATTAATGACAAGGATCACCTTTAGCTCAGAGTATCAATTTGTTCCCATGCATAATTTAATCGATTCCCCGTGAAGCACAGTCGCTCCAAACACACGCACTGAGATGTGATTGAGAGGGAAATGGGAAATTAATGTTGCAGGTCTCTTAAAAAGCATCTTTCATTGTTGTAGTGTCCCCCAGGCTGCTGGGTGAGGTTTTATCCCTCTAACAAAAGAAAAAAGAGATTATAAAATGTCTTTGTTTACTAAACAAAAAAGGAAACATTTAATTTAAAAAAAAAAAAATTGAGAAATCAGCTTAATTTGTTAGTAGATAAGTTAGTTTTTCTTGAAAACAAAAGATGCGTTCTGTTTTCAAGTCAGTAATTACAAATTTTGTTTAATGAAGCATTGGCAGCAGCTGTTGTAAGCTGAGTTTCTGTTGATTTGTTCATGAAAGTGATGTCATGTTTTGATTATTTTCAGAACTGTTCCATAAAGTGCATTGATGCCTCTTCAAGCCGTTTGAAAAAAGCATCAAAATGGGAACAGACAGCTATGTGTTACTTCATCAGACTAACAAGAAGCTGGCATCAAAATCTTAGCAACAGATGAATTGAGTCCAATCATAAAATCAGGGATTCGTTCTCCAGCTCTGCTTTTAATGAGATGATCAGACTTGTGAGGGAGGGAATCATGTAAAGAGCGAAAACACAGTTGGAGAATGGGAATAATTTCTCAAGAACCTTAAAAGTTTCAAACTTTTCTGACATTCGACTCCTGACCTTCTCAGAAAGTGAGACAAATTGAAAACTGTTGGCAAACGCTCCCACTTCCTGCTCCACTGTTAACAAATGACACCAAAAGGTCACTGAAAAAGTTCATGGTCCTCATCTGTTGAGTTGATAAAGGTTAATAAAAATACCAGGAAGATATTCAGGTGGAGATTGCCCCCATGGGGCTACTGTTTTGCATTTCAATAACGTCAAGACAGCTTTCACCTAACAGTGTCTGTTCATTGCCTTTAAGGTACCCAATTAGTTGTGCAACGCTTGATGTGGAAGCGCAGAGGTGTTTTGATTACTAATTCATTTATGGCTGATCTTCTCCTTTGATGACCCCAGTCTCCCACAAATGTAAATGATATGATCAGAAGAGAGGATTCATTAAAAAAGTGACACTTTATTTCAAGATGTAGACATCCTCCAAAATCCAAACACATAACACTTTATATTGTTCAAAAGTTCAGAGAAAATGGGTCATATATCCATCGCTTTATAATCTTCCACAAAGCTGGGATCATCTTGCAAGGGTTTTTATTGAAGCACAAGTTCAAGAGCTCAACTTGTGTTGCTAGGTGACGGGCTGGGCTGGGCTTGGCCGCTGTTGCTAGGTGACGGGCTGGGCTTGGCCGCTGTTGCTAGGTGACGGGCAGTGCCTTCTGATTTGTGACATTACATTCCAAAAGTTTTTGAAACAAGTCAAAAAAACCTTAGTGATTCTTTAAGTGCTTGGGATGTTTTATTTTTCCAGTCACAAAGTATTTTATCATGCGTTTTATCAATGTGTATTCGTTTCCATTTTAATCCCAAATTCCAGATACAAACTTTTAATGGTTTTAACATGTCATGAGATTTACTTTTTCATCCCAAACAACATCCACCAAACACAACCACAAGTCTGGGATTTAACAGACTTTGGATGTAGTCTGTTAAAGCCTAGACAGATACCATCATGGTAAATTTCAGACTTCCTGTATACTGGCATTGATCTGTAAAAACGGCTCCTAATAATCTATAAAGATTCATAAGGTTTAAAATTAGAATTAGCCTCCTCTGGGTTCAAATAAAAACCAGGCACAAAATTTCCCAAAGCAATAGTTAGAGACAAGCTCTACTTCTTTTTTTTTTTTTTTCCATGGCCCTTAAAAGATGGAGTGGAGGGCTACATACATCAGTGGTCACATTGCTGCTGACTGTCATGTCAAAGCCTGAAGGGAGAAAAGCCTTGTGAGGTCATTAGCTGGAAAGAATCAAATGGATTGACGTATTTTTAACCTAAATTTACAGCTGCACCTGGCAAGATTAAGTCCACTAGAGCACTCTTACAGGGTTATTACTGCCAAACATTTCGCTCCCACCAGACTCACCAATAGGTTCAGCTTTGCTTTTATGTGACTGAAACTTCAGATGTGCAACAACATTTTCTTTGAGTCAAACCTTAGTTGTGCATAAAATAATCACAAACCAAAAGCAATGTTTAATAACTGACTTATTATTGAACTTAATCATTAAAGGTGATCTACATGCAAATTTCTACCATCTTCTGTGGTAGTTTATGTGATGCAAATTTTGGAAAATGTCTGCAGGGAACATGCAAAGCTTTTCTTGTCACAGTGTCTGATTTTAAAACTAAAGTGGTGTCAAAAATGTATATATTAAAGTGGTTAAGACAAATATTTGCTGTGTAAAATCTTAAATTCTACCTAATGAGGTGGGTTTGTAAAGGGATGACATCCCAGATTTCGTCCACTTACTAGTTTTATACAGTTTCCAGCAGCATTTGATAACACTAGTTTGTTTTTTAATCTTTAAGAACCGGTTCCTTCCTCAGGCACATCTACTGAGTCTTTCTAACCAGGGACTCAGATGGGAATAGTCTTTCGCCCCAAGGCTTAGGTAGAATGATAAGACAAACAACTTTTTCGTGATAAGTCATGGCAAGAAACACATTTTTCGGTCTGGTGCACACTGTAATAGTCTGCTGTTTTTGCACGCTCCATCTACTCAAAGTGTACTGCTCTCATTTTATGAATACAGAGAAAGAGTGCAGACAGACATGGACATGAAATACCTCATTTACAGCTTTATGCTTTTAAAAAAGATATTTAAAATCTTTCCCCTCATTCCATAGAGGTAGGAATGCATATTGCATCGTGTGGAGTCAGTCCCTGATGTGAACAACTGTGGACAAAGAAGCAGCAGTGCAATGCAATGAGCTTTGTTTTCAAACCTAAATGGAGGAGATTTCACCTGCATTGATACTACAGGAGGTAATTCAGTATTTTTATGCACCAAATTTTGTTGGGTTTTAAATGCTGTTTTACAGTTTCATTCAAATCTGTGACATAAAGATGTACATCTTGACTTCTGGTTATGGCGTCTTACTGAGCAGCTGCTGGGCTCTGAGCTCTGACCAATATACCCTGTATTTAGATATCTAGACCAGTGGTCCCCAACCTTTAGAGTCTGATCTAAAATCGGGCATATTCAACATTGTCTTGGCCCGATTATCGCAGCCTGTGGGGTTTTCCCTGACTGGGAGCGAGAACGCAGCCTGTTGAATGTGACAGGTAACCAATCAGAAAGCGCGGTGACGTAAGCACGGAGAGGAATCCCAACTGAGAGTCCGGTGGATATCGGAGGTGAAATGTGGAAATGTTTATTACTATATGAAAAGGTCTAACATTGCCTACTCTTACATCTGTAGAAGAACTGGCAACAAATTACCATTTGAAAAAGGGCCAAATATCCCGCTTTATAACATCATCAAAGACTCCCAGACATCCTCACAACACAAAAGAATGTCATGGTGTGAAGACTTGAAATGTAATATATCAGTAGGGGAATGGTAGAGGGCTTGTCTGAAGGCAGAGACAATCTATTAATACTCAATTAAAGTTAATCCAATACAAATGGTTGATGAGAACATATGTTACTCCAACATTACTAAATAAATTTAATTCCAACATTCTGGATACATGTGCTAAATGTGGAGATTAGGGCAATTTGATTCACTGCCTTTGAGAATGTCCTGAGATTCAGAATTTGTGGAAGGAGGTTTTAGATAAAATTTTACTTATCGTCGGTACTAAACTTAATCCCTGTCCTAGGTTGTGTATCTTAGGAACTTTTCCCACTCAAACTCAAATAACAATGACAGAAGGTATTAAGCACAGAAGCATGGAGTTGCCACCAAGGCAAAACTGGAGATATTTTATACTGTAATATCAATATTTGATTTTACTAATGATACATTTCCTTTTTACACAATAGGCTATTTATGATTAAAAGAAGTTTTTTGTTGTTGTTGTTAGTCTGATTTTATATTCTAACCTCAGAAAATAAATAATATGTTTTCATTAACTTTAATCATCATAATTAACAGAAATAAAAGGCTTGGAAACATCAGTGAGTGAATTGAGATGCTGAACGTCATGAACAATTTTCCTCCAACATAAAAGCTTTGTGTTCAACTATCACATGAAATCCAAACTGAATACATGTTATATTGTGGTTATCGTGTAACAAAACACAAAAAAGTTGAAAGAGTGTGAATATTTTTCCAACGCACAGGAAACACCATAAGTTTACCACTTCCCTTTTAATACTTTTGATGTTTACAAGACGCACAAAATAAGAATTGATTTACATCTGGACGTTATGATGGTAAATAATAAGAGTTAATAGGTCATACACGTGCTCTCCAGGATTCTGTGACTGCAGTAAATTTCCGTTCATGTCCACCAGAACAGTCTGTTATTGGATTAATTAGTTGCTTTTGCTTTCCAAGAACAAAATTACCTCTTGGGAAAAGAACATGAAGCAGCTTCCAGCTTCCACACTCTTTTCTCATGGCTCAACAAGATGTAGTTAAACGTTCAAGATCCTTTAATTTGGACAGGACTGCCAGTTTACTTACTGCACAATGACTGAGAGGAGTTTTATTCGGCACAGGCATGTGTCCCTGTCACTGCTTGAGACTGCAGGCTTCATGAAAAGTATTGAATCTTGTGTCTTTGTCCTTATCCAGCCAATTTAGCACTGTGACTGCAGTGTGCCCTAAAAGTATTGTCTTGAGGCACAGTCCCGGTGGATTGATTTATGGCTCTCTGCCTCTCAATTCTTACCCAGCCATCAGGAGGAGAAAGAGAAATTATAGTCAATGATGAAAATTAGCTTCTCTTCATATCACTCTGCGTCTTTCAGAAGCAATTTTCACTCATTGGGTGACAAGCAGTTCATTTAAGGGTCAACTTCAGAGTGTGAGAAGCTTTTTAAGAGATTTTGCCTTATGAGTCTATTTATATGTTTCAGTACCTCTGTGTTCATATGGGAGAATTAAACTGATTAAGGCTTGCAGGTTAGTGCTAACAACTGTCAACTTTGTCAGTTTTTTGGTATTTTTCTACTTCAAATATCGTAGTACATTTGAAATAAGACAAAACTAACTTACAAGTAACTTTTCAGCAAGATAAGAGCTTGTTTTAAGTTAATAATTTCTTAATATTGGTGGAAAAAGTATTGGTTCCACTGGAATCATTTTACTTATGTTTGTTATAAGTCTTTAACATGGGGAAAAAAATATTACTATAGTAAAATAATCTGACAATGTACTTTTTTTATCTATATTAAGGAATGATTTACTTAAAATGATGTAATTTCTTGCTGAAAAGTTACTATAATTTAGTTTTGTCTTTTTTCAGGTGGACTAAACTACACCAAAGACACATGGTACCTGTTTGTGTTTTTGCAGTGTTGGTTTGTAATAAGAAGTAAATATACAATAATCTGTGAGATTTTCCAATCTGCTTTAATTTTATGTGGCATTCTTTGATATTTCAATCTTTCATAAACTTAAAAAGATCCTATAAACATAACTTTTTAAAGTATTCATAACCATAATAATTATACAAAACTGTGGTGTGAAAGTTTGGAAAATGTTTTTGATTGATATCAGTTATTTACAGGTTGCCATATAGCATATTGTTCTGGCTCTGCAAGTTTGCACAGATGTGTTTGTGTTTGATCCTAAAAAAAGACAAACAATCCACATTTGCATGAGCGTTCAAGCGATGAATTGTTTGACCTTCCTGCTTAGTTCAGTCCACCTTCAAACCAGAGGAATAAAAAACAGGCTTTTAAATGGGTTTTCACTTTATATAAATTTCCAGAAACTTATACAAATGTCTGTTCACAATACTTTTTCAACCAAGTTACTACTCTTGAAATTTCAATAAATCTAATGTTCATATTTCCCACCCTTCCTGTAAAACCTCAATCACAAGCTGCATTTCCATTTACCATAAAACAGAGGGTGATAGGAGGAAGATGGCACGGTACATTTTTCGACGACTTATGACGTGAAGGAACATAATTATATTATCCATCCATCCAATTAAAATCACGTATTAGCGGATTATCAACAAAGTTTTGCACACATTTGTAATGGAAATGCAGCCACAGGAAGTGACTTAACAGAGAAAAGATGCCTTCCAACAGACCAAAGCCTTGTAATTTATTAATTTATTATACATTTTGGTTTATTTTATTGGCCATGGAAGAGAAACGTTTGTGTAAAGTGATGAGTTGATCACTGTCAGAGCTACAGAAATAAATGTGCTTATCCACATGTGTTTCAATCCCCATCTTTATGGAAAAAATATGGCTAATTCACGGTATTTCAACAAAAAAATATATGTTTTTAAAGGACCACAGGAGAGGAACACAAAGAAAATAATCAGACTTTCTATCCTTTGGTCTTTGCAGGTGATACACCTGGTCAGGGATTCTCTGTGATGACGACAAAAACCTTTGAAGTCTAATCCCGATCTGATGTTTTAGCCCCTCAAAGCCTGAAATGTGCTCTGTACTAGGCCTGCCAGGTACACTCCCTCATCACGCCAGCACCAGATGAACAGCAATGGAGCAGTAATTGAGGCAAAAATAGGTCTGTCCCTCTAACCCGGTTCTCCCCCTCAGTTTCTCCTGCCAAAATATAAAAAAGAAGAACACTCAGTGCAGAGGCAGCAGAGTAATCCAATCAGCTCTTCTCCACAGTTTTCATTTGCTGTTAACTGTCTCCCCTGCTCTTAGAGGTCACACACCACGTTACAGAGGTGGCCAGCGGAGCTGCCGGCTACATCTTCATAATGGCTCCAATTCCCCACGGGATTTACACCAATGGTTCCTCCAAATCTGTAAGCTGCTAAAGCCATTACCCTCGATCGACCAACCGATTTCTGCAGCGTGTCAAATGATGTTCATGCGACGTGATTGAGCCACCAGCAGCACATGTGCATGCTTTTTGATGTCTGGGGACAGATATACAAATGCATATTGAATATTAGCTGCATTTCCATTACAAATGGATGCAAGACTTTGGCAATATTCTGCTAATGTCAAAAAAACACAATTTACAATGTGACACAATTAAAATCACACATGAATTTTTTTTTTCATTCAACAAGCCATTAAACATGTGTGCCATCATCCTTCTACTACTTCCTGACGTTTTCTTTGTCTTTTCTCCGCCAATAGTAACACCCGATTGTTGATCACATGACTCGTATGATGCGAAAAAAAAATTCCATTGCAATTTTGTGAAGTACCCAAGTGGTGGGCCGATTGCAGTTTTCTGGCCATTCGCCGTTTACAATCTTTAAAAAGCCTGACCTGCCAATTCTGATTTTGGCCAATACTAATTATTTTGTCTGAAATGTCGCTAAATATATCAAGAAAGTCACTGAGTTGGTAACAGTGGAGTAATAATAGGTAACTGCAAATGTGCAGACGTGACCTGGTAGTTTGATCTGTCAGTCAAACCTCTCAGTGGAGAGCAGAAAAGGACTGTGGTTGATTTTTAGACCTTGACTGAAATAGATAAGATCAGGGGATAAGATTAGCTTCACATGTAAGTATCAGTAAGTATCGATACCCGTTTATTGACCAAATACTAAAGCTAACAATTCCAATAGTATGGGAAAAAAAATTTAAAAAACATTATCAAATGTAACTTATCATGACAAAAATAAATCGAAATTCTTATCAGGATAAGAAATTTATCACAGTAATACAATAAATGTCCATTCCTATGCTGCAGTTTCTGTCTGTATTTTGTTTTCGAGGCTAGAAGTACCTTTAATCTTTACATAATCAACATCTACAAATGAAAATAAATAATTTCAGATGTTTTTTCCATCACAAGGTTTAAATTGTTAGTGTTTTTAATTAAAACGTTGAATTAAAGGAATTCTCAGAATGTGCCAGTTGAAGGTTGATGGATGGTTTCTCAATTCAATTTGCAGACTTGAAGGTTTATTTCTTTTACTACACATATTTGAAGCAGCAGCTGCTCTTAGAGATTTAACTAAGCTGAAATAAGGTACAAGTATAGGAGTGGGAATTGCATTTAGAGCGACTTTGATGTTTTTGCTGTGCTGAGATAAAAGTGATTGTTCTGCAGGAAAACATTTATGAAGAAACTGAATGAAAATTAGCTGAATAAAGAGGAAAAAAGCAAAGAGCATGCTTCAGAGAAGCTGTATTTAATTAACTTGCAGATGCAGAATAACTAGAGTTGTTCTTTAATGTATATGCGTGTTTAATTTATGGACCTTTCATTAAGTATAAGCCTTTAAATCTATGGTGTTTAGGGAATACTTGAAAATGGTTTACAATATGAATCACAAAAAATGCAAATAATTACATGAACCCTGGCACTTCTCTGCTTTGTTCTACATGAGCACACTTAGTCATTTTGAAGGTGGTTATCACAAAGCATTTAAATAGCTAAAAAACTGCAAACTATGAATTATTAACGTAATACACTTTCTGTGAATAGAATAAAAAACTGTTAGGAAACTTTATGTCACTGCTGAAATGTCACCAAACATGACAGATGTTAGGAAAATTGCCAGAATTTTCATTAAAACCAAGAAACTGAAATAACAGTTTTACTACCAACCTCTACTTCAAAATCCAATATGGCTGCCCAATCATAACATTAATTGTTGAGTAAATTGTTGTCTCTAGTTTCTTGTACCTTCCTTAAAAAGAACTCCATTGATCCTTTATATTATTGACTGGTTAGTTTAATCAACCACAGCATTACCATGACTATTCTGAAATCAGGTATTGGTACCGTTGGTAGCATTGGTCGATACCGAGTCACCAGCTGCCTCTTCCTATCTCTGATTAGCTCTTCTGGGTGACCTGCTGCTCATTGAACCTGGCTTTATTTCCCATTTGATTATTTATTAAACACTCCCCTCTTTATCTTCTGCTTCTGGTATTTTTGTGGTTGAATCTTTAAAAAATACCATTAAAGCAAAATCAGCATCTCCATGAAGCTTGTTGGCAGAGAGAACCATGAAGAGCTTCAAAATTCCCTGGTAGTCAGCTGCACTGGTTTTGAACTTTAATTATATCCCTATAGGCGATACATGAGCTCAGATTATAGCATCCCAAATTCTAAGAAAATGTCATTAGAACAACACTATTTAAATCTGGAAACTAAAATTCATTTACATTCTTTAGTATTTGACTTCCTGACAGCTGAATTAAAACCACACAAGTATTTTCAGGTGTTGAAATGAAAACTAAAGATTTATTCCTCTGAAACATTTTCATTTCATCTTACGTTAAGTGCCCTCTATATCCTGTCATAATGCCCTGTTCATAAAAGTGCTGGATTTTTCAGTTCCCCGACTGCTTGACAGTGATGTGGAAATAAACTGCCTTACCCAGTGTGGTGTGCATTGAAAAAAAAGACTGAAAGAAAGTCTTTCCTCTTGTTCCAGACAACTGAAGGCTCCTGGTACATGAAGCTCACCCAGAGATATTCTGTTCTTGCCAAACAGCTCCCTGCCTATCTGCCACCTCCGTGCTGAGAGCGCCGAGCTTCCTGTTTCTGTCCACAACCACCTCCATGACGGTACCACTGAGGTTTGGTGGAAAAGTTATAAATTTACGAGACTTGTAGCCAAAAAACGGACTTAAAGGAGACGTATTATGCAAAATTCACATTTTGCACATTTTTGTGCTTCCATTTTGGTTTCTTCTGCTTCTAAGACATACCAAGCACTTAAAAAAGAAAAACCACCCAGCTGGTTTTTGGCAATAAGTTAATGTTTTTTGGTATCTGGTAAATGAGCCGTTTCAAAAACCTCTGGAATGTCCCTCACTTAGCAACCCCAGAGAAGCCCAGTCCGTTACCTAGCAACACCAACCCATCACCTAGCAACCCAAGCAGAGTTCCAGCACATTTGGTCAGCTGGTTTTACCACTTTATGCACTGTACAATGGCTGCTGGAAAAGACAAGTGTTTTATTGTTGCCTATCCAGAAATCACTTGCTGCACTCTTGCTGGTTGTGCAGCAGGTTCCACTTCTGTTTTTCAAAGATGCATGATCATATAATTGCACATGTTTGCAGACACCCCAAAACAGCTGTAAAATCCCATTATCTAAGAATGATTTTGTGAAAAAAATTTAATGAACATGTTTTGTATTTCCTGTAGACCTACACTAACATATTCAAGAAAACATAATTCTCAGACGCAACATCAAATTTATTTGGGTAAATATTTTCCAAGTATAGCAGAATAATTTCTGAGAGTCTATTAAACAGAACAAGACACTTTCTGATAGATTAGTTTTGATTAACTATCACAACATTACCTCTAAAACTGCCTGATGTTTTTAATTAAAAGCTTACAAATCAGTGGGTACTGCTGTCTGTTTCTGATGAAAACAAACCCACAGATGAATTATTAGGTAAGAGGCAGAGCTGATGGATGGATGAAGGGGGGGAAAAAACCCATGGAAAACAAAACGGCTCATTAACGCAGACAAAAGACTGAGAACAATGAGATATTATACAAAGACAGACTCAGAAACACACACTGTGGATGAAAATATATTCTATTTGAATTGGAGCACACGTTTATTTTCAGGGAATGCTGTTGTTTTTCCAAGGAAATACAACACAGAGATTCAGAGGATAAGGCTGCTCTAAGATGAGGAATCGACTACAAAGCTACATTTTTCACAGGAGAATTAATCTGAGTGGAGGACATGATGGATAGCTCATATCCATGGATTCACTGAAAAAAGTAGCTGATGATGAATAGGAACAGTGGGAGTGGGTGAGCCAACACTTTATTTATCACGGTATGTGGGAAATAAATTGTCTCCACTGTTACAGTGACGATGTGTTTCTTAAAGAGGATAGAAAGCTACTGATGGCAGGAAGCTTGAGTCTATATTGATGGGCTTGACATGATTCAAATAAATTCCCACATGACCAATCAGCCAGGAAACTTGGAGAAAAAAGCAAATGAGGTGGATTAGCTCACTCTGTTGGAGGCTTATAGTTTACTCTTCATTCATATCGTAGAGTACAAATAACAGAAAAAGGAAGGAAATTCTAAAAGTAAACATTTTAACTGTGAAAATCTCATGTTTTGACGATAGGACACAAGTCACTAGGTAACATGTTTTTCTATAAACATGTCCAATTTTTTATTTAGTGGTAAACCTAATGGACATTCCTATAATTCAGAATTGCTAAACAGTAATTGTAGGATTTGGCTTTATTACATTTCCTGTCCTTAAATCTGCTCTCCTGTTATTGATCAAAGCCTTAACGGGTCTCTTTCGGGTCATATTTTGTTTTTTTGTTTATGGTTCAACTTTTACCTCTCTGGTCTCTTCCTCTGATGTCTCTCAGATGGAACGGAGAAAAAAGTCACAAAGACATGCCTGGCTTTCTTCTGGCTATTCAAACAGAAAAAGCCCACTCTCTGCACTTCAATGGTGAAGCAAGATGATAGAGCTAGAGATAAAGAAGACATGGATATTAACATTATCTTAACATCAATAAAAAGTAACTGCGTAAGAAAGAAACTCTTGTCACATTTAGGTGGTTGGTTCTGCTTCCCCAAAGACTTTGGGGGGGAAAAAAACAAAGAATACCTGAATGTTTTAAGAATAATGATACTGTAAAACAACCTTCTGAGAGATGTGTTTCCCTTAGAAGTATTCAGTTTTGAGGCACAGAAACTAAATAAAAACTTGATTATCTGCTTCTTTAGGGCTGGTCTACTGAATAAAATCCCATTAAAATACTTTGAGAGTTGTGGTTGTAATGTATTGTAACCATAGGCACTACCATGGTTGGTATACATAGTTACATAGTTACTTACATAGTTGGTATAGCTAGTGACACTCCTGCAGGCTCCATTACTGTGCATTCAGTCATGTCAACAAAACTATACTGTTACAAAGCAGAATGTGCATAAATTTGTCACAAAAATGCTCATAGTGCCCTTTTTTCTTATCTGTTTTCCTTAAAATGTGATTTAAATTAAAGTTGAGAAAACTTGATGTTTTTATATGTAAACTATGTATTTAAATCAATAAACAGTTCAGTTTCTATCAGTTCTTTCAAGATGCAAAAGAGGACTAATGTATTTATTTATTTCAGACAATTAATTAAATTTTACATATTTGCCGCTGTGGGAGATAATTTGTTAAATACTTTATGAAATTTTTTATCCAATATGGCTACCAATGAGTTTAGTTTTTATTACTTACTACATTTTTGTTTTGTTTTTCTTCACTGAAAATCAGGTAAAGAACAACTCAAAATGACTGAAATTCTTCATTTTTCCTCGTTCTGTGTCGGCACTCACACTTGTTGTCATGGCAACTGGCTGGCAACAGCTCCGCAAGAGATTATATACAGAACATTCAGTCCATTATAGGTTTATGTTTTTAGGCTTGATGTTTATTTTGTGATTATTAATGAGAGATCGCCTGGACACAAGTGGTGGTTGATTAGCTAGTGATCACCCTCTAGCTAATAGGTCACCTGTTTATGACTCAACAGCACCAATAACTCTAATCAAATGTGGGAAACTTCAAAAAGCATGAACATTTTTGTAAAGAACTATATCAATCAATTCCATACAGTTCAGTAATCTGAACTCTGAACTAAATTAATCAACATGCCACCACGACACAAAACCCCCTCAGGCTTTGGGTGTGAATGTTTTGTACTGCATACAGTGCAGGGTATGTAAAATACATGTCCATCGATGTCCAGCACTTTGGTTTCCTCTGCAGCAACAGAGTGGCCCAGATTATAAAATACTAAATATATACCAAACTGAAAAGACAAAAAGATAGTTTTTTTTTAAAAGCCTGCTTTTTTTTGCTGAATATCTTAATAATGCTCATTTCTGCCTCTCATTAGGTGAATCATCTCCATTTATGTTTGTCTACGCTCTGTAATTGGTTGGGCCTGTAATTGTTCCACATATAGTCAAATACCAATGATCAGGGTCACCAATTTTATCACTTCACAGTTGAAATAATTGAAATCCAATGGGACTAGGTAGAGGTTGCTGCTGTGAAAATTGTTAAGAGGATTTCAGTTCTTTAACTCCTGAGTTTCAGCGCCTGTCGAAATATTCAAACTGAAAGTTTGCAAGAGACAAAAACATCTTTTAAACGTGCAAAGTTTTACTATCTGAGAGGAATTGAAATGGTGCTTTCTTTTAAGCTGTTTGGAAACTCCTGCAACATTTTAATTGGAGGTGACAACTGAAAGCCAACTCTTCAACCTGTATAGACTGTCAAAAAGGAGAAATAAATTGTTTTCTAAACCTTTCTCCATTTGGGTCATTGTTGTTGGAGCCTATTAAGGTTTCTTTTTTTTTTATCATAAGGAATCCCAAATAAGAAAATGTTTCCAACAAGAAGAAGCTGGATAGAATCTTTCACTAATTGAAAGGTCTTAACATCTAGTATTTCTACAAAAAAAGCTTTAGGAAAGACAAGCGTCTGTATAAAAGCAGGTTCATTTCATCAGAAGAAAGTGCCATTTATTTATCAGAAAGTAAACACTAGTTGTTAGCTGTTGCCAAGTCTGATTGTGGACTTAAGCAGAATCACACACAGATTGGAAGATTCTGAGTTAATTTATTTCAGTAATTCAGTTTAAATCAATTAAACACACTTGGATTCATTTCACAGAAATATTTAAAGTGTTTATTTCTGGTAATTTAGGTGATTATGCTGCCCAGCTGATAAAACTCCAAATTAAGTTTGTTAGGAAAGTTTAATAATACCAGACAATGAAGAATGAAAAAAAAAAAGAAAAGTACAGAAACGTATGAGATCTATTATGTAAAATTCACATTTTGTATGTTTTTGTACTTTCATATGGATTTCTACTGCTTCTAAAAACAGTCCAAGCACTTAAAAAACTATGTTTTTTGGGAAATAAGTTTTTTAAAAGCCTTCCAAATGTAACGTCAGGCACTGTTCCTCACCTAGCAACCCCAGCAAAGCCCAGTCGGTTACCTAGCAACCCCAGCAAAGCTCAGTCCATCACCTTAGCAACCCAAGCAGAGCTCCAGCATATCTGGTCACCTGGTTTTATCACGTAACATATGGATTCCATATAAACAAATAAAAACAAAACATTTTGTTTTTCTTTTGTAATTCAAACATCTGAGATGTAAAACTCACTAGACTGATGTAAGAAGGCTGGCAATAAATTTCATTAATATCTGATTCCAATACAAATGTGCACAAAACTTTGTCAATATTCCACTAATGTAATGAAAAGTGACATTTTTGTGGTGTTTCCATTAAATAAGAAACTCAAAATCACACATAATCATGTTTGTTCATGCAACAAATCATTAAAAAACATGCGGCACCATCATCCTTCGACCACCACTTGTTGTCTTTGTCTTTTCCGCCAGTAGTGACATCTAGATGGTTGATTACATGGCTCGTGATGTGCAAAAAAAGTGTTTCTATTGCACTAATTACAATACAATTTGTTATCAAGAAATTTGAGGGTTTCTTTGATTGACATGGTCTATCAAGCAAATGCATTTTAAGGTCAAGGGAAACAGAGCTAATGAGGTACTCCAATCCAAAATCACTTTATTGAAATATTTATGTACAAACTAAGAATTTTCTCCTATTTCAAATACAGAAACAGTGAAGAAAAGCATACATTTTCCAGATAGATCAAAGTAACATCTAAACAGGGTGTGATCAGAGAAATTTGGACTTTACTGTTTGAACTTGATGCTGCCAAGCTTTGTTCAGGGCAGACATTGGGTACCGTGTTTATGTAAATATCTGCTGTTGTTCTGCTGCAGGACACATGAATGCCAGAAGAACACAGAAGCCTGGCATTTCAGCTTCATCCCTGACATTTACAAAGGGACCACTAAACACAGCCGCTGCGTGGACCATGAGAGGCTTGTTTCCAAAAATGTGTTCCGATTAAATTGTCACAGCGCCACAATAAACCTTGTTTCTTTTTTGTGTGATTCCACTGTCTCTCCTCTGCTGCCTAGCTTTCTGGCACCCAACTATTGGATCTACTGCCAGCAAATGAGAAGAGAGCGATATCGCTGCCATGATGCACCTGCATTTCTCCTGACAGGACCGAGAACCAGAGACAATCCAGGTTCTTTGGATCATTTATTTGTAATGTCAGCACGCTACGTTTAACTAAAATAATGTATCAAGAATTTTTCAGTCACTTTACACAAAATCTTAGTATTTTTGATTTAGTTTCTAGTGCAAATATGTCAGTACACTTGAAGAGAAAACTAATTTACAAATAGCTTTTCAGGAAGCTCTAGGAGCTTGTTTAAGTCTATAATTCCTTAATATTGATTTAATAAAAAAGTAGTTGTGCCATTGGTAGATAATTTCACTTATAGTAAGAAATTTTTCCCACTTTAGTCACAAGTGAAATAATCTGCCAATCGAACTAGTACTTTTTCATCAATATTAAGGAATTATTGACTGAAAGCAAGTTCCTATTGTAATGCTCTGTGTTGTAAGGTGTTTTCACATCTGATAGTCCGGTATCCATAATGTGGAGCAAAAAATGGTTTTGAGACAGAGAAAGAAAAAATTGATGAAATCTGAGGTATCTGCATGCACTACACATTTAAACTTTGACATTTTAGTGCAAAACAAAAAGCTATATTTTTGTAAATTTGTCACCTGGAAGTCTGATTTCTTATCTGCTTCTTGTCAATACTGTATGTACAGAACATGCCTCTCTTAATGTTCTATGGAGTTAAAGTCACTGCTTTCTGTTGGGTAAAATCAACTTGTACAGTCAGAAATGATTCATGAACTTATCTGCATAAAAAGCGAGTAACTATAGTCTGATTGCTCAGGAGGGATATTAGTGGGAGGTCTAAAAATGTCCTTTCGCTGCTCACTTTGTTCTTTTGCCAACCTTTGACTGAATATTATTTCATGCAGAAAGAGCTGTAGTAGCAAAGATAAACTGCATACAGCACATAGTGTGTTCATTGGTATTATTTGCATTGAAATCAACTAAAGGTATAAGCTGACACATTGGCAAATAACCTTTCTGATTTTCACTAGTAATCCAGCTCATGTTTTCCTGAAGAAAGCTCCAGCCCCACTGGGCTCCAGACTGAACCTCTATGTTTAATATTGGCCTCAGTGTTATTACATATCCTCTTTCTGGGTCAGTGTGTGAAGAACATCTTTCACTTGCATTAGTAGTTTAGAAATCTGTCCTTCCCAAAGCTGAACTGCAGCAGCCAGCTCCTCCTGTCCACCACATAAGGAGCTTAGAGAAACTGCAGCGAGGGCAGGAATGGAAAACGATGGGTCAGAGCGTCTTTTTGTGCTAAAGAAAAAGACAGATTATTTCCACTTGGAAAGAAGTGACATTTCATCAGAAGAGGCAAATATGTGCAGATTGGAGTGTGTGAGACTCGCTTTAAGTAGTAAGTGCTAGATTCTGCCAAGCGGCGTTAAATAAACAGGCTTGTATTTCACTGTCAGTAGGAAAGATTTCAGGCTTTATCTTTAAGAAAAAAAACACCATGTGCAACAGGGAGAAATAATTTTACTTTCACATTTACAACAAAACTTAAAATTAGCATTTTGCATGTTTTTGTCAGTAGAAACCCAAATCACTAGATTTGGGTTTCTACTGACTCTAAAAACAGTTCAAGAACTTAAATAAGCACCCAGCCATTTTTTGGCAATAAATTAATGTTTCTTCGTCTCTCAAAAACTAGCCATTTCAAAAACCTCCAGAATGTATCTTCAAAAATCAGAAGGCACTGTCCTTCACCTAATGTCAGGGAACCTATTCCATTACCTAGCAACACCAGTGAAGCTCAGCCAGTTACCCAGTAACCCAAGTGGAGCTCCAGTACATTTGGTCAGATGGTGACACGTTTGGTCATCTAGGCTTGGCTGTATGCGCTGTACAATGGCAGCTGGAAAATACTAGTGTTTTGTTGGTGACTTACTATTCAGAACCCACTGGCTGCAGTTGTGCAGGAGACTCCACTTCTGCTTTTCAAAGATGTACAGTTGTATAATTGTGCATCTGTTTGCAGCCATTTTCACATGCAAGTGTAAACGTTGAGTTGGGGGAAAGGAGCGCACTGTAATTTGATTTGACAAAACAATTTCAAAAATCTGGATTTTGGTTCAAATTGTCATGAACTGTTTAATCGAAAAACAAAGATATCATCTTTGATTACAATGGAAAATATAATCTACGTAATAAGCCAAGCTTTTATTCGCACAGATTTCAATCAATTTAGATTAGAGACACATACATAATGAACTTGGACTGAAGTTTTGTCCTGATCTGCTGCCTGCAATCACATGAAAGAACGGGGTTGTTTCAGGTTACAGCCATATCTGGATGAGAAGAATAAATCCATTCCTGAGGGAAATGCATAGAGGAGTCATCCGACTGTCGCTGATGAACATCAAAGCAAACCGTCCTCTTTAATGATTCATGCACGTTGTGGGTGCTGCAGAATGGCACCAGCGGGAACTCAAGTGTGTCCCAAATCTCTGAAGCTGACAGAACAGATTTGTAAAATGTTACAGGTTGCTAAAGCAGACAAACCTTTCATTCAAAGTGGTTAAATATTTAAAATTGAATGAGCAATGACATAGTGTTGTTGCAGTTTGGGGCAGTTCATGCACATGGAGATTAAGCGTGCAGTCACACCAGCCCTGTTTAGTCCGCTTTAATCAAAGTCCAGTTGGTTTGGGGAGGTGTGAAGGCACAATCAGACCTAAAAAGCAAACTCTGGTCCGCCTGCAAACCCAGGTCTTGGTTCAATTAAAGTGACCTCTGGTGCAGCTCGAATGCATGTGGATTCAAGTCGACTGGCGCAGGGAGCAGATTATGGCACAGGGCATTCTGGGAAAATACAACCTAAACAAACGCAAAAGTCTAGCACTATTGGGCTTATGGTCTCGTCATCTATCAGCCATCAGAGGAGACATTAGCGTCTTACTCAGGCGTTGGAGCGACTAACCTCTTGAACAGGGGAGCAGCTATGGAGCTATGGATTCAACATGTTCGAATGACACCCAACTTTTTATGAACTGTGCGATGCTTGGAGGGCTCTGGTGGAGCTGAAAAACAAAACAAAAACAAAATATCATCCTCCTCTTATCATAGTCTTTGTTTACGTCAGTAGTAACATCCGGCTGTTGATCATCCAACTCCTGTGATGTGGAGAAAGTGTTTCAGTTGAAGTTTTGCAAAATATATCCATTTCCATACAGCTGAAAAATCACCTCATCCTAGCTCAAAAACTTTTCATCAAAAAACGTGAGTTTTATGGAAACTGGCGTGTTTCTAATCAGAATTTCAATTTTCGCAATTTTATGGTTAATGAAACACAGCTAGTGTCGTCTTCAGAGGTTTTAGTGTTGTTTCTTCCAGGGGTTCTTGGTGCAGCACCACCACAGGGGAGAGGGAGAACATGTTTCTTCAATTAGTTTGGATCATTTGACACAGTGCAATGTGAAAGCAAACCACACCAGCTGAAAATGTAACAAGTGTTGCAATTTTGGTCTCCAATCAAACCTGATAGCCTAATGGACTACCAGATGTGAAAACAACTTGAATGGTTCAGAAGAGACCTGGGTTGTAAAAGCAGAAGGTAGAGAACTGTCTGTGTGTTTTATGGAAAACTGGGGTCTCCAAGAGGGCAGACATCGCTTCCTCTATGTCTAGTGTACCTCTGAAGCCTTTCTGCATGATGAAACCAGATAAAAATATTTGATAAGAGTACAGTCCAGGCATTGCCACTGCTTCGTTACACAGAACGTCAGTTTGAATCAGGCCTTTTGTGAAGTGTCTTACACTTAAAAGGCCTGGGGATGTAAAAAAGAAAACTGCTCAGTATTCTGGTTGAGTTGTCAGTGTCAAGTGCTTAAAGTATCGTGGAAAACTTTCAGAAGAAGATGTGCTGTCTGAGCCTTTGGAGCCAGAATGTCTGTCACGTTAAAGTGCTTCCGAACTGTGGCTCCAAATGTTTGCATTTCGGTTGCTTCTGCAGCAACCAAAGCGCAACAGCATGAAAGGAACAGTATAGTTATACAAAATATATTGTAAATGCACCTATTGGATTATAAAATGTCATCCTTTATATTGTAATCAGCATGTGTACAAAATGACTCTTAGGAGGGTTTTCTGTTAGGACTTTATGAAAAACAGATCTGAAAATTGCTAAGTAGAAGGAAAAAAGATACAAATTGATTTATAATGATAAAAATCTGAGATGTGAAGTGAATTTTTACTCCTCATTTTCTTAGGTACCTCTCAATTAAATTGAGTGAAATCAATGTCATTCAGACGTCACCGATTAGTAAACAGAGTCTAAACTCAGAGATTTTTATCTCAGTACTAATCCAGCCAGAATCAGTGAAGAAACTTCATCATGAAGGCCAAGAACCACAGCAGTTAGATCAAATATAAAGTTATGAACAAGTCTAAAAAATGGTTAGGTTAAAAAACAATAACCTCAGTGTTAAACATCTCACAGAGAATTAATCAATTCATCATTTCACAATTGAGTGTGTGCAACAGTTTGCTATGGAGGCAAGATAAATGCCATGCAGTTTCCTGTTTCTCATGGCGCCTCAATTACCTTTGACTCTAAATTGATGTAGATGACATTTGTTGCGCTGCATGTGATTCAGTCTGCCGCAACTACAGGCCACGGAGAACAAATACAGAGAAGAAAATATTCAGCAAACATAAAAAAACTGTAAAAAAATGCAGAATGATGCACTTCATTGGAGTATTCAATGATTAATCTTTTAGTTTGACATCTATACAGTGTTTAAAGGCTTGCATCTGCTGCTGAAGACATCCATAGTTTTGCTATTTATATGCATGTATATTACATAGAAACCACTGCATTACATACAGTTCCTTGCACATGTAGAACTTATGTACATTTCATCACATTAAAAGCATTATCATCAATGTAATTTATTGGGATGTTATGTGCTGGGTTCATTCAGGTGCTTAAAATCCTTGAAAATATTTGAATTTCAATTAGGTGCTTTCAAGGTTTGGAAAGTGTTTTATATTCATATAAAGAAGCCCTTGAAAATTCTTCATATTCAAACTGTACAATTTAACATTTAATCAAAAGCCTGACTTTGGAAAGCAATATTTATAGCTGAAGTCATAAGTTTACATACATCTAATGAAAAGACCATCATCTGAAATTAAACCAGGCTCAACTTCTTTTGTTTTTAGGTTTACTTAATGCCAGAAAACGGCAAAAAAAATTTGAAGTTTCTTCAAATTTAGAAGTTATACTTAAACTCTAATTTGATTATCCTGACTAACCTGAAACAGTTTGGTCTGATTTAACTCCAGACAGAGAAAAAAATGTGCTTGTGTCTTTTTGTTTGGTGTATGTAAATATCGGGTTTAAACTGCATATTGTGTTTTAGCTTTTAATTTGAGCAGGAAGCTCATTTACTTTAACACAAACCAACTTGTTTGGATTGCTATACTGTTTTATATTTTATACTTTAAACAAAGTAATTGAAATTGGAGGAATTTTTTATTAAGATTTTGTTCTTGGACCAGTCAGGTGTATAGTGTGTGTGTAAGAGAGACATTTCAAAATATAAAATGTTGTTATATTTTAAGTTTACTTTGTTCCTGGTATGTAGAATACTACCACAGAATATTATTAATAACAGTAATAAATTATGACATACAATAGTTTATTTATACAGTTTTTATCTCCAAAGTGTGGTGCTGGAAACTGATATGGTACAAAGTAGCTCATAATTGTCCATCGGCAAAAGAAAGAAACAAAATTCTACCAGTAAACGTACATTTGGTCCATTCAAATAAACCGCAGTCATTCCAATACAAGCGATATTAATTGCAGAAATAAGTAGATATCCATTGGCATTTAAATATAAAAATCTTAAAGAACAAATAAATACATTTCATCATCTAAAGACTTATGCTATAAAGTCAGCCTATGTATCCTAACCAAACCAGCTCAAGTGTTAAACACTTGAGCTGGTTTGGTTAGGATACGAAACCAGGTGAAGAGAGGACCATATCAATCTTAAGAACTTTTGCAGACTTTAGGCTTCTTGTGTTTTATTAAAACTCATAAAATTTAAAAGCCTCTTTATGGGAGTTTCTGTGCACAACAGCAGGAGCGAGAAACACCACCATTACAAGTTGAGTCATTTCATAGTAAGAGCCCCTCCAAACCTCTGGGGAACAACT
Organism: Brachyrhaphis roseni; assembly: GCA_903066815.1. NCBI lineage: Eukaryota > Metazoa > Chordata > Actinopteri > Cyprinodontiformes > Poeciliidae > Brachyrhaphis > Brachyrhaphis roseni. Next base: position 16,955 of record CAEFZY010032686.1, on the reverse strand, counting down.
GGAAGACCAGCATATTAAATACATTTGTTTCCTTCATGCAGGGTGCTCTGCATGAAAAATATTTGCAAACTGTTATTAATATTTTTTGGCCCTTAAAGAAGCACAATTTGTAGACTATTCTTTTTTATTGCTGCTGCATGGCTTTAATTACATCCACAAGTTAAAACAAAATTAAGTCCTCATACTGCTTCCACAATAATCTATAAAACTTGGTTTTAGGGACCATATTACCAATGAAAGCTGCTCTTTCATAATGCCCACAACCCAAAACTTAGTTTCTTTCAATTGATTCAGTCTTTCTTGTCAGCCCAGATAAATTCAATGACCAAGCTGTCAGATACTCCAAATGTTGTTTTATATTCAGTCTTTAACTCTGAATGTTTGTTCATTGTCATCGTAATCTTCTTTATGATTCAAAATCTCTGCAGCAGGTGTGCTTAAACAGTACCTTGAAATACTATTTAAATACTATTTAAATACTAATATAAAAAGGAGTTCATTTCTGCAAAAAAAACAAAATCTCTGAAAGTTTTAAAAAAACATGATTTTTTGGAAATTTAAAATATGGAATGTTTCACAAGTTAATTTTGACTTTTGAAACTCAGAAATTTTCAAGAAAAAAATTTGACATTTCTGATATTAATCTCAACATTTCTCTGTTTTTTCAAGTAAATTTTTGACTTGTTAAACTTAGAAATGTCATTGTTTTTGTCTTGACATTTTCTCAAATTAATATCTAAATTTCTCAGTTTTTCAGCCAAATCCTTTACTTTTCAAAGTGAAATTTCTAGAAAATTTCTGAGATTGATCTAAAAACTTCTTAGTTGTTTTGTGGGATTGTCCTTTTGTTTTTTGTTTGTTTTCTACAATAGCCCTAATACGCCGTGGCATTAATCTCCTATAAACTTCTCCACGTTTTAATGTTACAAACACAAACTGTATTATATTAGGAATTTATGTGGTAAAGAAAAGTAAAGTATTACAGAACAGTGAAGCAAAAACAGTGATTTTAATATTTTTCAAATTCCATTTAGAAAGTGTTCAGCTAACAATTGATTACCTTTGATTGAAAAATCACCATTTGTAACTAAGTTTTGTTTTTTTATCATCAATACATTTTGCTCTTGTGTTTAACCCTTGGCAGGCATTCATAAACACCATTTGTTTAAAACAGTGTTAAAAAAATGAAGTTGATCATTTAAAAGTTCCAGCTACATTGGGATAAATTATATGATTTGGGTTCCTGCATCAACAGACAATAGATGGATTAACTGCACCTTTTATTAAAAGAAAAACACTATTTAACCATTTTAGTTTATAAAACTGAGTTTTGAAGGAAGGAATAGCTCACATGTATGCTAGAACTCTCTCCTGCATGCTCCTGATCAAATAACACAAGCAGATGTTTAATCATTTTGTTCTAAATTGATAGCGGGGCAAATGTTCCCTGCATGATTTCTGAGTTTCTTTTAATCAAACTGATGGTGAACGATTCCTGCATGGGCACAAAGTCAAACTGAAAGGTGGAGGCTTTCATAGCTGAGGGTAAACATGTCACAAATGGGTTGTGAGCTCAGTGGGAGAAACGGCGTGAGCCTCTGATTGCCTCCATTATTACACCCTAGAATCAGAATGCCACCCAGCACGAGGAAAACGGCCTCCACAAAGTTTCACCCACAATTAGAGGATCAGTTTGTGTTTCAAATGTGTCGAAAAGAAAAACTTCAACTTGTTTTTCCACATTTTAACATCATCATGATGGTGGTGAAGCTCCACAGCTGTGAAATAAGAGTAGAAAGCTGTTATTTCTATATTTGCTAGCTGTGTGTTGGAAGCCTTTGTGGTGTGGTTTGCATTTTGTAAAGGTCAGTTGTGACTCAAACAGTGTGGGTGATACTCTGGCATTTGTCCATATATTTTCTGTTATTAGTGTATTAGATTTTGAATTACATGTTATATCTGGGGAAAAATCTTAAATTGCACAACAGCAGCCAAATAAGTTAAGTGTCTTTTGTATCAGGTTTGTATTTCTTAGTGATTTAACTACGCAAATATTCACTCATATCACTTTTGATATAGATACCAATATCTGAGGGTTATTATCAATCTGATACAGAAAACCAGCGTGAATAGACTTGACATAAAATGTACTGAATTACAAATTCAGTTGATAACTCTGCTCAAGTACTGCATCCTTAGATACACCAATATGCAAAAACAGCACAACTTGAATTTTAATCAATTTTAAGGAAACTGAAACAATATTGGTCCATCTCTACCCACAGCATGACGGACTCGGCCACCACTGGGTTTCGGGATGTGGATGGTGCTTTAGGGATGAACATTTTTCTGGGTCATTTTGGATTTTATGACTAAAATCTTCATATTTAGAAACACAATATCAGATCAACCCCTCATATTCATGACAGTTTGAAAAATTGATTTCCATAAACTACAACAAACACAAAGCCAAGCATTACACCTGCTCAGCTAACCTTCAGGCTAAATAAAACAGCAGAAAATAACAACTGGTAATTATCTCCTTTCATAACAAAGAGCAACAAATGTGGAGAAAACAAATGAGTTTTATGTGTGCCCTGAAGAGCAGGTTGCTCTGCAGGCTGCAGCTGTAAATACAAAGAGCAGCTGCAGCGTTAAAAGGGCATTTGGTGATCTGTGACCTCCATTGGACCTGCAGGAATCATTTATGGACAAGTCTTGAGCATGAGGAAGTTAGCTAATTGGAGCAACAGAAGCTCTTATTGCACAGAAAACACTGAAGGGAATCTGTTAGTCCTTCTGCAGAAAGCCAACATTCTTTTAAAAGGATGTGACAGCGTAACTTAAAAAAAGAACTGAGAACTGGGAGAATTAGCATACAAATCTACAACCAAGATGTAAGTATTATTTTTTTTAAAACCCAGCTCTTTCCGATGTTTTTTGGTCCACAACAACTCACATTGTTTGGAGCAGAGTTATAATAGTTTCGGGGTTTTCATTGTAGCTTAGTTTTATTTTGTTGTGACTGTTTGTCAAATTCAGTTATTAAGAAGATCCAAAGATTTGGGTCACATTTGTTTTATGTGTGAACATAGCCTAAGAGACAGAAATTTGCCAAATATTAAGCATAGATGTTTTACATTAAAACACAGCTTCTCTGAATTTATGTCCATAAACTTTGCTTATATTTATGCCAGCAAAGCTTTCAATTGGCCAATGCTATGTTTTTATTTGTATTTATTTAGTTAAGTCTTAAAGTGAAAGTTGGTAAGGTTTTAATTCCAAAAATATGCATGTTTAATCGAAGAAACTGCTTAATTGCATACGTTTTGCACATTTTTATGATTGTGTATTTATTACATTTTTTCCAGCTGTGGAAAATGTTGGTTATTGAGTTATGTTATTCCAGGTCCACATTGAGTTGTAGCAATATTTCTTTTTCCTGTGGAGAGAAAATCCAATTTGGCCTCCATCCCTGAGTCATAAACATGGGACCTGCATTGAGAACTTGATTATGACAGCATATTAGCGTTATACGGGCTCTGCCCAAACCTCATTATATTCAATTAGGGTTGTGTGTTAGAACTGATCAAGAAGTAAATCTGTGGTAGAGCATCAATGCATGAAGCAGTGACTCATTCTGATCATTAGGCTCTAATATTTCTCCAGAATAAGGCTTCTGAATTTTAATACACTTCTTTTAAAAATAAAAGGCTAAGGTCTAATTATGTCCCTGACATGTTGACATATATTGTTTTAAAAAGTCATAAATAATGCAGCCTATGGTTAATTATCCAGTTCCAGACTTGCAAAAGATTGAATGTAGTTTTATTTGAGCAGTTCCTATAGCAGGAAATTAAAAATGTGGGTTTAGCAGCTCATACATGTCGGATTTCATAGTTAAAAGCTTTATAGTGAAAAATCTTAACCTATATTCTGTAAGCAGTACATTGACATTAACAACTTTTTTACTATTGCTTCAATGAGAAGTAGCTCAGACAATGAGCTCAGCAGATGTGCAGTTCCACCAGGTGTTTGCTAGTTGTTGCTGGCTAGTCTGAAGGAGTTGAATGGGGGAATTGCGTGGGAGGGCTTCTCTGTGAGGCAGAAGCTTGTGAACAGCATGGGGACCTTTATCTCGAAGGCGGGGCTAGATCCACTCAGGTGTTTTGCACAGCTGAATGGTTGCCATGGAGTTTAAAAGATTTCTCTAACATGCATGAAAGAATCAAGGTAACACTCCAGGTATGTGGGAATTACGTTATAACATGATATAAAGCTAAAAAAAGCCGATTTTATATAATACTGCCCCTTTAATGTCCAGAGCGCCCAGCAGATGTGAGCGTGTTGGGGTTTCTGTATAGAGATTTATCTTCCATGAGCATTAAGGCTGCAGGAAGGACCGGCTGCCTTTATTGTTCCTTTCCTTGCAGGGAGTCTCTCCGGGTCAGATATATTATTTTCCAGCTCAGCGTGAATGGAGATGAATCACTACTGAAGCTTGAATGAGGGAAAAGATTGCACTCTTTCAGCTCCCTACATGCTTTTTCTCCAGTTTTTGTGAATCTGGCTCTTTTTTTTTTTTTTATTTAACCCTGCTGTCAAAGATGATCATTTTGTTCAAATGTTGATCAATTTGCTTGTTTTGCTTCTCTTTCGCCCACTTTTTTCTCATTTGCCAAATCTCTATCAGGACACTTCCTGGACTCACTAAATTATGAGGAAAATGTGTGTATTTCAGATTTCAGAGATGCAGGTGCTTCAATAACAGCATCTTTTATTTTTGAGAAGAATAAATCAGGCTGTGATATTCTTTGGCTTTGACTTCACACATTTGGCATTCTGGGCTCGCGGAGCAACATAATGACTTGTTGCCTTCCAAGAGCGTCCTCTCCTATTTCTGCCCTTCCGTCCGGCTCTACGCCGTGGATCCAAAATTGTCTAAATGAAAGACAATTAAAATGTGTCACACACAATTATGTTTAGCATCCTTGCCTCTAATTGCATTCTGCGAAGCCACAAAATGCTGGAAGATGCTTCCTTTCATTTGCGTCACCACACAGAAGGAAATATCACAGTTCTCTGATTACATTAGAGAAGTTCTGTTGAGTTGTTTTGGCACATTAAATGTAATATCTTTAGGATGTTGTAGTACCTTTAAAAACATATTGGCCTAACATTTAAAGATGTTGGGGCATATAACATCTTAGCATCACTCCTGTAACACAAATTCCATTGTATACGAGTGGGGCTGGGCATTTTTCATGATGAGAATTTTAATTTAGAATGATAAACTTCTGTTATTGAAGGAAAATAAAAAACAAAACTGACAGGATGATCGGAAATGTTATTTTTAATATTTTGTTCCACTGTTTGTTCCACAAGAGCAACAATAAATATGATTAAATGCAGTTCCTGTGAGCAGTTCGCTGATAAAAATAAGTCGTGAAGACAAATCGCATCCTGTAGAGGAATGTTGTAAATGGGAATGGTTTTCAAGAACTTTTGTGTTTGGCACATTAAATGTAATATATTTAGGATGTTGTAGTACCTTTAAAAACATATCTATTTTTAAAGGTACTTTTGTGAAAAAAGGGTTTTGTCCACAAAAAAAGCTTCCTTTTTTTTTATCATAGTCTTTATCGTACCTTTAAAAACATATTTTAAAGGTACAGCAACTCAGAATATAATTAAATTGTAAGTCCTTAGAGCAGGAAGATAAATGATACATGGTTTAATTTGTTTTTTTGTCAAATATTAAATACATCTGAAAAGTGTGTATTCACCCCTCTTTACACTGATACCCCTAGATAAAATCCAGTGCAAAAATTTGAATAACCTTCAGAAGTCTAACTACTGATCAGCATCAACCTTTGTTTAACTTTCTTAAGCTACAAGTTTGGTTACAAATAATACTGAATACTGAATTTAGAAATAAGTACCAAATCACAATCCTAATTTTGGAAGCACAAATGAGTATAAATTAGTGGTTGAAGTTTGTAGTTCACAGTATAAATTAAATGAATATTGGCCCAATGGACTGGAGAAAATTATAAATTGACTCCAGTTTTTAGCTTTTGACCATGAAGAGGAACGCAGACGAACAGTTTACATCAGTTCTGCATTTCTCTTAGCCAAAAACAGATCAGAGAGCACAGTAGAAAACTTTGTCTAATGTGACATTTTCAGGTGGATGTTTGTATCGGTAATAAGTGCATGCTGCTCTGATCCAGTCATCTCTGTGCCTCAGTCACAGCTCTGAATGTTCCCGATTCTGACAACGTGGAAGTCTGTGCTGGGGTGTGAAACGCTGATTTGTTCTGTCATAATGAAGCTTCTCCAGCTCTTACTTAGCAGCAACCCAGTGTTCGTTTTCAGTTCAGCCGCTTTTAAAGCATCTAATAGGCTTCAGAACCAAGACTGCAAAGAAAACGCAATTTATATGTGATCAAGCCACAAAAACTGTGTATTCTAAATGTTTTTTCCTTAATTTAAAGGCCCAGTATTTTGCAGCTGCATAGTGCAATTTTTTATCACAATCAGGTAATGATGTTACCTTCAGTTGTTAGATAAATGCTTTTTATGTAAAATAAAAGGGGATGTATTGTACTTATAACTCACCTTTTGTATGTTGTTACATTTTATTGTTATATGCAGCAGTTCCATTTTTTTAAGGGGTAAACACCAATTTTTTTATTTTTATTTTTTTTGCAGATAAACTTCATAAATTGGGGACCTATTATGCAACACTCACATTTTGAATGGGTTTGTACTTCCATTTGGATCTCAAGTGCTTCTAAAAACAGCCCAGGCATTTAAAGAAAAACACCCGGCCATTTTTGCCAATAAGTTCATGTTTTTTGGTGTTTCAAAAATGAGTTGTTCAAAAACCTCCCGATTGTTAAGTCACAATCGACGGCCTCTGTGCCGTTACCTAGCAAGCCAAACGGAGCTCCAGCGGCTTTGATCAGCTGCATTCTTCTTGGTTGTGCAGGAGGCTCTACTTCTGCTTTTCAAAGATGTACGGTTGTATAATTGTGCATCTCTTTGAGCCATTTTCACATGTGAGTGTAAACATTGAGTTGGGGGCAAAGCAAGCAGCAGCTTATTTGGATTCTGATTATCTAAGAATGATTTTGTGAAAAAAATACAATGAACATGTATAGCCCATAGAGCTATCCTAACCTCAGCTGTTCAAGGAACCATAATAGGGCACATTTAAGAAAACATTACAGTAATCTGCCTTGATCAAAGCTCAGTACTATTGGAAACTTCCCTTTGACACTAACACACATTTTCTTAAAAGAAAACTAGTTACTACAGTGACTTTGAACCCTGTTTGCTCTCACCGTCTTTCTCGCACCTTGTTATTCCTTAGAAAATCGACTGCTCACATGCAGACCTGGGGAACCGGACTGGAGTGTAAGCTCGCCAACGCAGCAGCTCCAAATAGCCCACACCGGATTCCCGAAGGCTCCCCTGCCATCTGCAGCTCAACACCCACCAGCCGCCAGCACACATGCTGCACAGAAATGGGGGTGAAGGTTAATTAATGAAGCCCTCACTTGGAAACATCAAGCATATGCAATAATCATCTCATGTATATTTGATATTCAGATGCTTTACTAATCCCTGATGCAACTCCAGGGGGAGAAAAGTTACTACAAAAAAAACTTCAAACCCTGACAACTGCTTCTTCTGCGGTGAGTAAAGCTGGAAAAAATGATCACACAGATGCACAGATGTTTTCTGCAGTACTGCTGTGTGAGTCCAGTTGGCTGTGATTAAAGCCCCTTTTTCCTCCTATCTTGTCAGCACATCCTCCATCTTTCTGATTTTTTGGATGACCCAAACTAGAGACAGATGGATGTGGAGAAAAAACCTTCACTTCCTCCTCACAGTCAGCACAACCCCCAAATACATATACTAATGGCCCAAACTTTAGTTAGTGAACAGCATAAAGAACATCAGATTACATTAGAGTTGAAGTTCAACATTTAATAGGTGAACATTTAGGGTGGAAACTGTTATGATTTCCTGTATTTTCTCCTTCATTTTAAAAAAAATGTTTTATGTAATTACCAGTAATATGAAGAAGAATTGGCTTGAGAAACACCTACTTAGAGATATGTTGTATATTTTAGATATTTAGGTTGTACACTGCAAAAACACAAATCTTGGTTTAGTTTCTAGTGCAAATGTTTTAGTACATTTGAAATTAGATGAATCAAACTTACAAGTAACTTTTAGATATAGGAGCTTGTTTTAAGTCAGTAATTCTGTAATATTGATGAAAAAGCCCTAGTTCCACCAATAGATTATTTTATAACGTGCTAAATTTAAATAAAAATTAAATAATCTGCCAGTGGAACTAACATTTCTTCATCAATATTAACAAATTATTTACTTAAAATAAGCTTTTATATTATTCTAACTTGTAAGATAAATTATAACTCCCAAGACTCGACTTGTGACATAAACTGGTCTTTACCAAACTCAACCATCAAGCAAACACTGCCACAGACTGACTTTCTGTGGAACCCTGTTGGGTCCAAGAGCAATTAAATAAAATTTATTTATGGTCAGCAAGTAGAAAATCAGCTAGCAAGAAAATTTGGTTTGGAAGCTATTACTGGGTTAAAAAAAAAAGACTCAAATTGAGCTATTATCAATGTCACTGAGGTGTTTAAAAGAAAATTAAAGGATCTGAGAAGCCATTTTACAGCTTTAGTACTTTAGTAGACATTGTGAATTTGCAGACAGCGCTTACATAACATGACATTGTGGTTAATTTATAAAAGCAAATGAACTAAATCAGGCATAATTTGGCATAACTCTAACCACTACAGTGAGAGAGAAAACAAAGCAAGGTTGGTCTGTTTTACCATTTTCAGCTTTTAACATTTGTGAAGTTAGGAAATGGGCCATGAAATTTTGATGCATGCATCTCTAATCACAGACAGTTTTGACAGGAAACAAAGGCTCTGAAGAGAATAATAATTTATATAACTTTATGGTCTACATTAAGAACTGAGCAAAGATTTAAAAAATTTTAAAAAAACCAAGATGCAAATGGATATGTATAAATCCATAGGATGACTTGTGACAGTATAACTCATCACTAAAGGAAAAAAATGAAACCTGGAGTTATATTATGGCACATAAAGTACGTCTGACAATGAACAATGAAAATGAGACTCAGAGGGTTGAGGCAGGTGGGAGGATGAGTTCATTTTCATCTCAGTTAACTTGGAGAAAGTCGGCCCTGATTAGATGTGTTCTGCATTATTATAGTGTAGGTTATGGATCAGCAGTCAAATCACTGTTACACAAATTAGATATTATGCAGATACAAGCTTTGAGAGAATGCAATCGAGATTTAGGGATTTACCTGAACCAGTATGCTTGGTAGAAATGGAAGAACTTCGAGCAGACAGTCATTTTAGGATTAGAGAAATGTGGAAGAAAGTGGCACCTCTGAGGGGAGTGGATGAAAATAAAGATCATCAATGGTTTATGCAGTCCTATTCTCAATCTGCAAGATTCTGTTTCAATAGTTCCCAGCAGGAGTCATAAGAAATGAGAAAGATATTCCAGCTAAGTTTAGACTTATAAGAAGATAAAGGTTGAAGTATCATGTACAGACAGCAGTATTCAACTCTGGCAATATGGCTGGGATGAAGATCAAAAGTGAACAGAGAAACACGAGAAAAGAAATAACACTTTCTAGGTTGAGGCGGAGGTAGTGTGCATTAAACAAAACAGTACGAATAACAAGTGTTTCATTAGTTTCCAGAAAGAGGGTGAGAATTAGGATGTGGGAGCCTAGTATAAAGGAATTCATTTTAAATGGGTTATTAGGTGTGTTAACAGAGAGATTTGGTGTGGGAACTTTTGTAGTATATAAAGTAATCATACGTTGAAAATGGAAGAAGAAGTGTATTTGTGTTGCTTTATTTATTAGGTTATAATCTGTTTTCTATGGCAGTAGAGCATAATTAAGCTGAATGCCAATCACCAAAAAACAAAAGCGAGTAAAAACAGAAAAACTGAAAGTTTAACTAAAATCAAACTGTTTTTATAGATACTGTAGTTATAATTTCAAAGTCGAGTTTAAGAGAAATCTAGTTTTTTGTAATCAATCTCTTGTTGACCTTCACATATGTCAGACACATCTTTAATTACTGTGCCTACATGTATATTATTTTTCATAGCTGAAGGGCACAGCTGTGTCACACAAGCCTGCATTTTTCTTGTCGCATTATCATCTCAGTGTTTTGATGGTAACACAACCATTCTGCTTCACCGGCTGTGAATGTGAAAACCTGTGTGATTGCTACGTTCATGACCTTAAAGATCAACGCACGCTGTGGAAAGACCAAATTATAATTCCACATCCAGCCTTTCAACCTGTTGTGCTCATCATCAGTAATTGCTGCATTGGAGTAAATGTGGGTTGTAAAAGTGTGTTAATTGTTCTCTGTAACTTTGCATGACCTCCTGTGAAGCACAAAGACTCCATCTGCCAACTTATCTCAAATGTCATAAAAGACTTTTGAAAGCTCTGCAGATCAGCCCAGGATGTACCTCGCCTCTCGCCCAATGACTGTTTGAAGCGTTAAAAACTGTGAAGAAAGCAAAGGATGGATGGAAATTAAAACATTATGAAAAGGACATTTTTCCCATATATATCTGCCTGTATAACTAGTACTTTTTTTTAATCAATATTAAGGATTTATTGTCTTAAAACAAACTCCTATGTCTTGCTGAAAAGTTACTTGTTAGCTACTTTTGCCTTATTTCAAGTGTACAAAGATATTTCAGGATTCAGGGTCAAACAAACTGACGTGGAAGCATGAAAACAGCAGGAGCTTTCCAGGAAAAGACATAAATCACTGCAGGTATGCGACAGTGACCAGTAACAATCAAAGAATGAACAATAGTAGAGCAAAAATATGGTTCCCTTTCTATTCTATTGAATCGCCTTCAACAAGGTGGAGACAAAAAGTTTGTAAAATAAACCCACAATGTACTTTTACAAACCATACAAAATAAGGACAGTCAAAATGGCTGATCTGGACAGTAGTTACATAAATGCTGTAAAGACACAGACAGAAAGTTTCTATGCCAATCATATCAAAACAACAAGCTAATAAATAGCCTTAATTTCATAAATAAAAGGTGCTTAAAAGCATTCCTAAAGAAGAAAAGCACCAAATAAATGTGTGAAGCAAAATGGCTGCAGTCAAATTAATGGGAAATACGAGATCAAACAGGTGCTGACAAGATAATATACCAGATGGCAGAAAAAATCTCTGAAATCAAGCAGTTAAATTCAATTTAAGACCCCCAGTTTTCTAGAAATGGTTTTACCCAAAATAGAGATTTTTTTTTCTGCTTGACGATGAGGTAAAACATGCTAGCACCAACAAATTCTCTGATAAACTTGCCCTCTATGAATAGCTAGCAGCTAAATCCTCTATGCTGCATGGTTTCTCCAGCAGTATCTAATGGTTTTTTACATGAATTTTTTATTGCAGGGAAACACTTGGTGCAGTTCTGCTGTCAGAGAGAAAACATTAAGAGGATTTAGGGATTATATACAGCACATTCACCGACGCTGGTCCTTTAAATTGGGAAAATAGATCACATTTCGTCAAGGCTGCCTGGGAAGCCCATGCAACACATGCAAGTTTCCGTCTCCAAACAAGCAGCTTTAATTTACTGTTTGTTCCCCAAGGAGAGCTGTGGGCTGGCTAATAAGACATTCTAAGCTCATTCCAATTTTCTGAAACCCTGCTGCTCCTCTACGTGTTTGTGGTTTAAAAAAACAAAAAAACAATTGTGATTTAAAAGAAGAGAGCTTAAGTTTCAAACTATCTTGCCCAGAACATCAACACACATGCTGCTTTTGTTTTCTCAGGTGCTGGAAAAAAAAGTCATTTTCATTTTCACTCCCTGCTTCACTACTGGTATGTTGAGGAATGAAGTTACTGGATCGCAGTTCAGAAACTAAACTTAAGGTGCATTCACAGCAGTCTGGTTTGGTCTGCTTTATTTGAACTCTAATTTGTTTGCCTAGAAAGTCCGGTTCGTTTGTGGAGGTGTGAATGTAATCAAACTCTGATATGGACCAAAGAGGCAAACTTTGGTCTGCCTAAAAACCTAGATCTCAATTCGGTTGTAGCTCATTCTAACTCAGTTTGTCTGAGCTAGAATCACAAACTGTCGTCTTGCCCATTAACCTGCTGGAGATGACCACCAGTCCCTGCATGGATAAGTGGGTAATGACAATGGATGGACGGCTCAGTGTTAGGTATTGTTCAAACCCTTTTGTGGGTTTTCTCTGCTCCTTCCTCAAGATACACCCTGGTCATATTCTTGTTGTTGGGTTTAAATTTAAAATAACAGAAAAAGTGTTAAAATGTAAAAGAGCAATTATCACAGTATTTCACAGGTCTTTTACTATGAAAAAAAAATAAATCCCACTTGACCTTTTCATTATTAGGGAAGTACACATGTAATTTGCGGATATATCTTTGGCAGACTATGCAGTCATGGCTACTGAAACAGGGAGGAAACAGGAAGCGTAATCACATAATAGATTGTTTTCTTTGCAAAAATGTACCTCTTTAATGAGAATGTAAAATGCCAATGGATTAAGGTATTTTAAACTACTGGATGGAGCCAAAGGTAACATTTCGCTTCTTCTCCAGATATTGCTTCATCCTGCCAGTCAGCTGGCTGAAAGGAGACAGCTACACTTTTCCTTCATTACTAAAAGTTAAATATGGTTGTTTGGATTTATTTTTAAATTGTAAATATGTTGCACATGAATTTCTTATGGTAAAACAGTTTGAAAACAAATTGGCAAGCTACAAACAGCATCTTTGTTAGACAGCTAGCTACTGTAGCAGACAGCCTGACTAATTAACCAGTTAATATCAGATTTTTATATTTGTGCTAATCTTAAAGGATAAAGTGGCAGAGGTTTGAAAGTTACCACTAAAACTCACAGCTGCTTATTTAATACTTTTATGTCAATGTATCCCATTAAACATATAAAGTATAATATAATTTAAAAATAATAAATACATTTTAGCTGGTTTCGCTTGAGGTAACTAATTGTAGTACTACAAAGATTTATTGTTTCTTTTTCCTGGCACCAAACACAAAAGGTCTTTGAAACCCTGATAATGTTGTTTTAGGTTTCAAACCGCAGACTAAATTCAACAGTAAGCAGAAATATAATTAATTCATCATTAATTCAGGTTGCTGAAAGCAGATATTGACAGGAAAACTAAAGGGAATTGCTACCAGTTAAGATTAAAGCACTTTTTCTCTTGAAAGAAAACACTAATTGAGGCTGATATTTAAAATCAGATTTTTCCTTTGGGAAGTTCATCATTTTTTCACTCCTTTTTCCTACCATCGTATGCTATCTTCACAGCCATAAGTCATGAAGTACTTATATTATCTTTGCTAACACAGACCCATGATGAGGTTGTGATTCTGATGTGCAGAACCATTTATCATCCTGCTCACTTTGCTCTGGCCAAGTATTACTCATTGAAGCAAAACTATGTATATCTCAACAATATTAACAAGCTTACTTTAAAACAGAAAACGGCTTTTTAATTCAATTTGTATTAGTGTGGTCCCACTTTTTATCATAAATACAGCTGTCCTTTGAGGCAAGAACATACAGAATAGCAATTGTAGGACTGTATCCAATTAGTTTTTAGATTCCATCAAGAATAAATGAAACCCACAATAAAACTACACTCTTTCATTAAAAACTCCCAGGTATTTAAAATTTGCATCAAGTTCCCATGTGTCCCATCATCCCATCACTTCATTAAAATATCATTAGCATGGAAGCAGCTGAGTCACTTAGCGGCCCCAGTCTTTTCTATGTTTCTATTCAAAATGTCTCACCTCAATGCAGAAATTATGATCCAATTAAGAAGTTCTCAACCGTAAAGGCAACCCTGTGGGACAAAAAAACACGTCTGATTCACACCAATGAAGCATTTCTTTCAGTTTTTGACAGGAAAACACCAGAGGTTCAGACATGCAAACAGCAGTGGAGATGTTGTGCCGGTTTGGCATTAATGTTGTTGCTTTCCATCCAGACAACTTTCTGCTCTATTTTTTTTTAACAAATATATCTATTTTCTCTGATGGATTGTTTAAATAAAAATTCACAGAAGTACAACACCCTTCTCCCTTATTGGCACCCCGGGTAACTGGTAGTACAAAAAGCTGTCAAAAAATATTAATTGCATTAGCAAATTATTACAATCAAAAATGTAGAAAAACTTGATTTGTCTTGAAGGCACTAATCATAAACATAATAGGTTCCTGCCATTGCTTTGCATGGCAGGCCCCAACTAGTTCTGCTAACACACCAGCTCGGAGTTAGCAACATCGTGAGCTATGCTACTGACCTAGCTTAGCACAAACCGTGGTGCTAGGCTAGGTAGCACAACGGTTTGGTAATTTCAGTTTGTTCTCACAGACACAAGGCTTGCTTTTCTCAACTGAAGATCTTTAATAAACGCATTTTTGTAATTGAAATATAACAGAAAGAACCATACATTACTGACACACATATCTTAATGCTACCCTCACAATAAATGAACATTGCTCCACATTTTATGAACCAAAGAAAAAACAAAACATACCTAAGTGTCTTCTAAACACATAAACACTTAAAAAACGAGAGTTTTCCCAGGTATAAAGCGTATTCACCGATCATGGCATCATGAGCCATTTACTTTCTCCTGCCTAAATTCTTGTTGACAAGGTTACCGGAGAAAAATACGTCAAAGATATTTTGCTATTAAGAGCACTCACTCCGTCATATTTCCGTAAATACGATATGACAAAGACGGTTTGTAACACAGGTGTCACACTCTGATAAAATTTCAATCCCTAAAAATGTTAAAAATGTCAAAAACAACTGGCAAATATAATTTGCCAGTTGAAAAGCAAAGCACTTAAAAGCAAAGTGACAACTTGTGCTTTTAAGTGCTGTTGGTTTACTGGTGCTCTTTGAGGAAACTTCTCATGTAGTCTGCAAGGACTGAAGTGTCCTCCAGAGTTACAGCGTTGTACAAGGACGCACGCATATAGAACTGGCAAATATAATTTGCCAGTTCTGAACTCAACTGCCAGATTACTGATGTATCTCATTTCGACTATAAGCTAATTTACACTATTTGGCAGAATATAATGCTTTATTATAATAAATTAAATTCCAGTTAGCAACAACTTGTAAGGCAAAATTCTGTTGAAAAACCCATGTTGCTTCCAGCAACATGAGCAACATCTGGTGTGAGATATTTATTGGACAAGCAGAACTGTTTGCATAGTTTCTTTTTCCATTTTAGGCTCACTGTGTGTTGAGTGTGTTAAAACCGGGCCGATAAAGTGTGTCCCTGCTTTGTTTCATACCACAGAGGTGAGCTGACCTCCTGCAAGCTAATTAGGGTTTGCAGGAATAGAGATAATGAGGGAGAACATTTGTGTGTATGTATGTGTGTGAGGAGGAAAATTGCACAGCTATTTCCTTTATAAAAAAAATTAGATGCATAGAAAGGTGTGCAAAACTCTAAATAACAACTGATAAAGGTCAGGAAAGTGTCCATAGCAACACTGATCGTTTTACACCATGGTTTGATTTTCTCACACGTTGCCGGTAATTCCTGGACCTGTGGGACTTAATTAGTCATCAGTCAGGATAAAAAAGGGCAGAAGGTTCCCAGACCAGGATGATTTTACTCCCAAGCAGCTTCTACACAGTGAGATAACATCATCATGGTCAGTGCTTATTATACCCAACGATGTGCTACAAAGACCAGTCTGTCATTTATTCATGTCACAAAGTCATTATTCTGTCTGAAGACAGAGAGGTATCAGAGGACTTGTACTTAACAGCTGTAAGTGGTTGACCTTTAGAGATTAGCAGGCTGAGATGTAAAACATCCACAAACCCATCCAAAACTGACATGACTTTGTTTAATCTTCCACATACAGTGGAGGAAGTGTGCAGCTGTCATCCAGGTCCCCTTGTTTTATTTTTTTACTGCAATTTGGCATTAAAATTATTTTTCCAAACAAGTGGCAGCTTTGAATAGATTGTCTGACAGGAGCAAAGGAATACATGTCAAGATTTATTAAATATACAGTTCATGAAAATGACATTAATAAGTTATAGTTAAGAAATACACCTAAAACATGTTGGTTTGGAGAAATTATTGGTCACTCATTTCAGCAGATGTCTTGGTGTATTTAGTTTTTATCAACATTTTTTCTCCTACGTGGACGTGATATTAACTTTTTGTAGAGGCCCAGTAAGAGTCACAACTTGACTATGTTTGAGAGTCTGTGGAGGGAGCTAAAGATTAGGGTGATGGTAAAGAGGCGTTTCAACATGAGAGACTTTGAGATTATCAAAGCAAATTGTAAAAACACAAACTCTTACCAAGCGTACCAATTGGTCTTACTATGTTTTTCAGAAGAGTCGCCCTGATTAGACAAAGATTTAATAAAGTGTGAATAAAAATTTTGTAGATTTTTCACAATTCAAACCACAATCAGAGTGTTGTTTTTTACAGAATGCTTTATAAATTTCAGGGCAATACATACAGGTAACTTGTTCATAAAAGATTAAATTCTATAAAATTGTGAAGGTGAAATATGTTTTTAATTGTAACCTCATCAGGCTTCCAGCTTTCCTTTCCAGAGAACTTCCACAGCATATTCCAGTCATCTTAAGTCATGCACAAATTCATTTACTTCTGCTTCCAGGATCAATAACATCTATTGGATATGTATTCCGCAAACAGAAAAAAAAAAAAAAAAATATATTTTTATTTTTATTTATATAAAAAAAAAATTTTTTTTCCCCGGGCTTCCCAAAGGGGGCAAATTTTTTTTTTTTTTTGGTA
>CAEFZY010032680.1:0-15156 GCA_903066815.1 Brachyrhaphis roseni | reverse complement strand
TCCAACACACCTGAATCAAATGAATGGCTCGTTACCAGGCCTGTTCAGAGCTGATCCCCGTCTGTTGGAGTAAGGCTGCATCTAAAAGTTGCAGGACGGTAGCTCTCGAGGACTGAACTTGAGCACCCCTGGTTTAGACCATTTGTTTTACGGTTCGGAAAAGTGATTCCAATGTTATATTGGTTTGTTCATTCATTTTTTTTGGGGGGGGGGCTGTATTTTATACATCTGTGGGTGTATTAAAAAAAATGATTTGAATGGGTTAGCAAGCACTTCTGGTGATATGCTGTATGTGGAAAATCAGATAAAGTAGAGTAGAGGAGGACCCAGTAAGACAGTGCCAGGTGAATGTGAAGTGTGTGGGCACGGCGCCAATCAGGATTTTATTAACCTCTTAAAATCAAAGGTTGGTGGTCCAAACCTTTGCTTTGTGACATCTGAAAACAACCTAAAGCAGTCGGTCTCAAACTCCAGTCCTGAGGGTTGGTGAACCTTTAAATGTCTCTCTGCTTCAACAAATCTGGCTCCAGTATGAACTCATTAGCATAGCTCTCTGTAGAGCCTGACTGCATGCTAGTGAGGCAGTTTTTCCATTTATTCCCAGTGTGTAGGACAATGGTCATGCCTAAAAGTTGCAGGATTCTGGCTCTCCAGGGATGCAGCTGATCTAAAAAAATTATTAATGTCCCTTCCTGATGTAATAGGATTATGTGTTTCTAATATTCGATTCGATTTTTATAAGGCTCTTATTTGATACATTTTTGACTGATCGTTGGTGGATGTGGAGTCAGATGAATGGCTTGTGTGAACCCAGCTCCTGGGCTGAACGTCAGCCCCAGTCGGCTCCTGTAGCGTCTGGGTGTCTCTTACCTTCTGCAGTCCCACAGTGGATGGGATGGCCGGCACAATGACCAAGGGAGCTCTTCGGTGAGCACCGGTGTCGGACCAGCTGGTGCTTAATTTCGGCGAAAGACTGCGATGGATCATATTCACCCACAGGCTGGATGAACAGGGTGTCCTCACCAATCTGAATTAGCCCAGTCTGTGCAGAAACATGCATCAAATGAAATGTCTGCAATGAGGAGATGCTTCTGAGGAAAAAAGCCCTGGAGCTGTCTGCACCTTCTTGTTTCTGTCCTTTAATGTAGCAATATTTGAAAAAGAAAAATAACAAAGAAAGTGGAGTAGCTGTTAGCACATTTGCCTCACAGCAAGGAGGTCCTGGATTCAGATCCCAGTGAGGTTCTCCTCTGGGTACTCCAGCTTCCTCCCACCATCACAACACATGCATGTTAGTTTAAATGGCCGTTCTAAATTCTCCCTGGGTGTCAGAATACGCTGCTCTGGTCCTGTGATGCCCTGATGGACTATACCCCACCTGGCCTCTCAGTGACCCAACAAGGGTTAACTGTACAGTTTGTTAAAAAAAATGACACGTATTCATAGTTTGTGCATTTAGATCTCAACAAAGCTGTAAGTTGAGCTTTAAAATGCAAAAGGAAAAAAAAGAAACAGGAGGAAGAAACAAGGCTGGGTATTTAGCATTTACAGTCAAATGGGCTTTTCATCAGCTGATTAAAAGTTTAAGATCATTACCAATGAAAAAAAAAATACAAACCAGAGCTAAAACATATTTAGTGGGACCTCCATGTCACTCAAAGTGATTGTGAAAATTAAAACTTTCTTTCATCTGACAAATTTCCCATCCTTCTTCTTCCCGTACAAAATTTGTAGCTCACAAAAAGCAGAGACATGATCCTGATTCAACCAAAACACTTTTCTACAACACATTGACTGCAACTAGAAATTATGCCCATAAATGTTATATTGCAAAAATTACTGTTTTCCCATCTCAGCAGGAATAAATTGTTGCAGAAAGTCTCATTCGTACATTTCCATGCTTCTGCTATGTTCATAGATAGAAAGTCTTTCTACATTTGTCATCAGGGGGTCGTCATGACAATGTGAATGACTAACACAAAATGACCTGAGACAGATTTCTGGATTGATTGACCTTTTTAAGAATATATTTTTAAACTTTTAATCAGCTGATGAACACTGAGTTTTTCAATAATTTGAGATTACACACAAACCCACACATGTCTGCTGTGACATCTAATCCAACGAACACCTGATTTCCAGTGAAGACTGGAAATCCACAATTACATTAAAATAATCAATCTAGATATGACCGACTCCTCCAGATTTACGGGAAAAGGCAGCTTTTCTATTTCGACTCCATCGTTGTTAAATGAAGAAGTTCTCTGTGTGGTCCTGCTCACTTTAGGTTAGATTTACGACAAGTTAATCCCACAATTCTCCAAACCCAGAGTTTTAGATTCATAGTTAGACTTTTTATAAAATGAGACAGGCAATCTTAAAAGATAGTAAAACTTAGCTGGGTTTAAAGTAATAAAAGATTACTTTAAACCCAAATCTGACAGAAGCATGAAAAATTTGATGTTTAACTATAAGTATATCGAGAGAAACATATACGTGTTACATGTTAGCCTGTAACCACATCATCTAATTTAAGATGGAATTCATTGATTAATTTGAACATCATGACACCTTATCAGCTATCTGAAAACAAAAGATAGATTTACCAAACCGCCACAGGTGCTTAGTGATGCCAGAGAGTCTGTATGGTTGATGATAAAGCCAGAGTAAAAACAAAGCTGCTTCATGGACAGATGTCTGACTACTACACTTTGGTTCCTGAGCCTCTCCTCTATTACAAAATCTCTTGAAAGAATTTTGCGCTCTTGTCTTAAATTAAGATACAGACTCCTTCCAAAAGCCGACAGTGACACAATAATGTTCTCTGCCTCAGAATGTTCTTTACTCGAGAAATCCAAGGGCCACTGATGATGGCGCCGCAGCCTGTAGGCGGGATCCTCAGACAGATGCATCTCCTGGCTGGACAGCAGCCTGGGAATCACCTCAGCTGTTTCCACATCAGTTTGAGCTGTGGGCAGAAACAATGTCCAGTTAAACACTGCAGCTACATGTAGGCCAGCTGGTGGCTTTTCCTCAGAATGCCCAGCTGAGGATTATCTCAGATAGGCATTCTGTAACAAGTAGACATTAAATTTGTATTTAGCATTTAAATCCATAAAAGTCTTCTCCTTTTCTCTTCTCTTGAACCCTCCACACCCTCACCTGCCTCATGCTTTGGTTTTTAAACTTTTCTCCTTAGATCAGGTTCTAAATGACCTTCCAGCCATTTGCAGCAAACAGTGATATGTGATAAATTCAATAATTAAAAAAAAAAATTGCGGTGCTGTCAAAGTTAATGTGTTAATTGCATGTAAACTCAAATTCCTTTTAAAGTAGTTAATTTCCTTTGTGTAATTAAAATTCTGTATATGAGTCCAATTTTGCTTTGTTACATTTTATGCATTGTATTTTGTTTCCTTTCTGCAGTCTGGCTTTGTCAATTTCACTCCAGGACAGGAAAAACTCTATTATCTTATGTGAGAATATATGTACATGAGTTCTTCTGGCAACTATTTTTTACAGAATGCAGAGCAATATTTACAGTATTTTTGTCCTGCGGGGTGACAGAGTCACCAGCGATGTGAAGAGGTGAAGTGAATCTAAGATGATCTGCAACAAAACAGTCATTCAAATCATTCAATTCAATTATGTCCAAACTTTCGACAGGTTATGTACAATGGCTTCCTTTCACACAAAAATCTGACTTTTCTGTTTCATTTTAAAAATGTGCTTAATTTATTGAGCCGAGAAAATAAAAAATAAAAAAACTGTTTAACAGTTTTTTTTAATGTTTTTAATATAGAAGACAATGTTGTACTGCATGGCAAAAAAAAAAAAAAAAAAAAAAGTGTTGTCCCTTCCCCCTTCTTATTCATGCCACAGTCTAGGGGACAGGGCCCCCTGAGTGTTCAAGCCTATTGACGTCCCTGCCTGACAGGGGAGGGAAAAAAAAAAAAAAAAGCTAGCTCGGATCCCAATGACGTTCAGACCGGCATCTTTAGAAACTTGCATAGCCTAAACACACAGACACATCCACACACACCCACACCGGTGTGTGGCTGAAAGGTCTGCACAACGAATAAGATCGATTTGTTCAGAAATAGAAACCAAGCGATCCGGGCCGACGGTGCAGAGCTCTGTGTGTTCTCAAACAAAAACCGGTGCTTCGCAAAAAAATGACAAATAAATCTTCAGCTCGATGTTTCCAGTGAAACTAAAGACTTCTGTAAACTGTAGCTTTTTGTTTGACTGCTGATCAGATCCGCGTTTGGACAAACCGAGAGAAAATCACTTTGTTTTATAGCAGATTGACTTTTTCACACACACACACACAAAAAAAACGACTCAAAACTTACCCGTCAGTCCGATGCAGAGCAGACAGAGGAGCAGAGGGGGGACATGGCTGCAGCGCATGATAACAACTCACAAAACGGGACTGATGGGTTTTTACTGTCCGGTACGTGTTTAACCTCTCACCCTGATCATCCAACTGGATCAGTTTTCCTGCACTGAGGAAAACGGTTTAGTAAGCAGACTGGACCCGCCTCCAGCCAGGGAGCAGCTACCTCCTCTCCAACCACTGCTCACTTTAAACCTACAGTGGCTGTGAAAAATAAATGTGCTAAACTGGCCTAAATTAAATCTCAGCATACTTGATGCTGGAGTAATCATCAGTAATCTGAAGCTGGCTAATGATTATTTAAAGGGACAGTGTTATGTTTTCCAGGCACATAGTGTCATTCTATAGTACAATCCAATAACTATGTTACCTTCAGTTGTTGTAACAATGCTATATTATAAAATATGGCTTAAAAGAAATTTGACTTTGTGATTTAAAGTCAAATTGGGTCTCTGAAACTCCTGCTATTTATTAAACTCCACTCCATTACAACATGGCTCCTCTATTAAGCCTTTAATGACGTTTTTACAACCATTTAACTGAGAAGTAGCATATACGGGTGTTTGCTAATTGCTGCTGGCTAGTCTGAAGGAGTGGAGTGGGGGTTTGCAGGGTAGGGCTGCTCTGTGAGGATGAAGCCTGAAAACTGCAGCTCTGAGGACAAGCTGTGTCTTAAAAGCCGCACTCAGTCCACCTGGGCATTTTACACAGCTGAATGGTTGCCATGGAAATTAAAAGGTTTCTCAAACATGCATGAAAAAATCAAGGCAACACTCTGGAACCTGCTGGTTGGGAACAACTAGTTCCAGTCGCTCCAGTTTGACGCTCTGAAGCCGACAGTAATTCTAGACAGCTTAGTAAGTTAACAGTCTTCCAGACTGTTGTCTTCTTCATTGCTGGCCTTATGAGCTTTCTTCTCCTTCTTCCTTTATTTCTGTTTCTTGCCCTCCTCCTGCAGCCCCTCCGCTGATCCTAATTGGGATGTTTTTACTTTGTATTTTTTTCCATTCTAAAAAAAATAATGTTTTTTATCCCCTGAAACTTATCATTCATGCTTTTCTCCTTTAAATGGTGTTTGAAAATACTTTTACTAGATACGTATTCTTTTTGCCCATATGGTGGCACTGTTGTCATTATTATAAGAAAATGTGGTTATACTTCTTAGTTTGACATCAAACTAAAGTGATGAAGCAATTCTGTGAAATAATGTATACAGTTAAATTAATTATTCTGAGTGTGATTGCTTATTCTTGTGTTTCATCAGTTTTAGTTCAACATAAAATGAGGAATAACACCAGTAAAAGATTTAGCCTGAAAGTATGTCAGTGTCATGAAGGCTACTTAAAATATTGACTGATGATTTGTCATTTTAAAAATTAATTATTTTTAGTAGCTTATTTCCTTGCTTTATTTAAAAAAAACCAGTATGACAGATGAGACTGCGATGGACTGGTGACCAGTCCAGGGTGACCCCTCCTCTCACCCGTTGACCTCTGGAGATAGGCACCAGCATCCCTCACCACACCACTAGGGATAAGATGATGGATGGATGGATGGATGGATGACAGATGAGAGAAAACCACAACTGTTACTCCACATGAACTACCGAAACGACCCGTTAGACAGGCACTTTTTCATTGTAGGTTTTAAAAAGTAATCATTTAATTTTTAAACAGTCACTGTAAAATGTGACCATTTCTACAGAATGCAGTCTTTCCATACATCCTGGGTATTTTGCTCTTTTCCATTTTGTACATTTGCAGTTTTGGTGGTTTCATATCTAATTTTATGTTCTGATAATCCAGAATCTACTGCATTAACCAGGGTTCAGAACCACAGTCAGTAGAAATGAGAAATTAGGTCTTCATGAGATCATAGTGTTAAATTCATGAACATATTTGACACCCAGAAAAACAAACTGATGCACAATGATGAAGCACATGTGTACTTAACAGAATTAGGAAGACCAAATGGGACAAACTGACCAGCTCCACATTAGTATCTCAGCATCACAAAACTCATGGAAATGTTCCAGTAATATTGCAGGTCAGCTAGTTATGTATTCATGAGTTATGAAACTTAACCAAAATAAAAACAAACTGAACACAAGGGGAAAAATCTCTGTTTCCCACATTGCTCATTATGCCACTTGAGAAATAAGGCTTTTTATTTTACTTCAGTATTTGTAAAAATGACAAACATACAATCAATTGTGATTTGTTTTTCCATCAGCTCTACTCTTTTTGTCACATCTCCATGTTTACTGGTTACATGAGCCCAGCTCATGACATAGTCTTGATAAGCAGGTGTTCTCTGGCGGAGACAAACCGAAGCATCCATTCTTCTCACTGGCTGCATCTCTTGGCAGTCCATTGAAGGGCTTGTGTTGTTGAACATCTCCATCCTCTGTTAAGCTGCTCTCTTGTTCTTCCTCCTCCTCATTGTCACTTCTCTCATCTCTTGTTAGCTTTGACACAGAAAAGTTTAAGGAAAAAAATAATTACGGTAAGCTTTCAAAGTTAGAAATACTGTTCCTCAAGGTATGAGACCAACGGCTAAAGTTAAAAAGGGAAACAGTTTACCTGAAGAAAAAATGGCCCCAGATTTACTGAAGGGAAGTACAGTGACTCTATTGGTTTGTTTTGTAGCTTAAACAATTAGGGGAAACCTACACTTATAATGAACTTATGATATACCATGGGTAAGTATAGGTTCAAAGTCAATCAAACACTAAGCCTGAAAAAAACGTTCTTGTAGAACCAGATCTAGGAATGTCCTGGCACTTCATGACTGCATTCTGTAAGGATTCACAAAGCCACTATTATATTAGAAATATATTACTTATAATCTATTTAAAACAAGACACAGAAAACTCATCTGTTGAGTTTTAATATTTCACAATTATAAAAAAGATTACATTTTAGTAACACAAAACAAGCAAAAATTTAATAAATGAATAACAGAGTTAATAACTTCTGTACCACAAGCTCATAAGTAAACCATCTGTGGTGAACATATGCTGCCATACTATCATTTTGGTGTAATATCTTCACAGTAGGATGTTATTTTGAAAGGGTGGTGACTATTACGTGAGCCTTGGTTTTCCACAACTCTTGATGGTTACAAATCATTTGCAGTTAAATTGCAAAGATTTTGTATCCCCCTCCTCCCCAAGTTAAATGGAAGGTCTGACATTGCCAGTGCCATGGTCGATGGACAGTGGCTTCACTTCTAGCTGAAACCCTGCAGTATTGTTCTTCTGTTACACAACCTTTAAATGATGTGACTCTTGTCCAAATCCTTTAGGTTGTAGGTGCTGTGCAGTAGGTTTTGATAACTGTTGACCATATGGAGTCCAAAGCTGCATTTATGCACTTCTGTTTTCCATCAACCATATCAGTAGAGATAACGTTTGAGTTGACGCAATGCACTAATACACACACACACACACACCCACACACAGTCTCACAGAAACTGTGAACAACAACTTACTGTGCCAAACAGAAACTTCCTGATCATGCGGAAGATGAGGTAGGCCCAAAATATGTGGAGGAAGAGAAGAACCACAAGCATCACATTGAAGAAGTAGTAGCCAAAAAAGGCTGGGTAGTGATGAACTGGGTAGACCCAGGTACAATGGATCAACCTGAAGAACAACAACAACAACTGGCGTGAGTGTTTTCCCCCAATGTGAACAGTTAGAAAACAGAACACATGAACAGGATCAGCATTAATCACTTATTCATTGTTCACTTTTTAACATTGTTATGATATTTTTGGCATGTCTGTAAGGTCTATAAGGCCGCTCTCAGCCTTTTATTCATCTAGTTTTGGTTTGACGTATTTTTGTATGGGCCTTTGAGTTATGTTGTTATGTTTGTGTATAAAGAATAAAATACTTTAATTTGAAAAAAAAAAAAGTTTACTTTTAAACATATACTGTAAAGAATAAAATAATGCAAATCACGATATACGTTCTGCACATGAACATATGTTTTGATTTGAGCAAATCAAAATGAAAAGGAAATATCTATTATTCTACGTAATCATGCAACCATGCAGGTGTGCATCATGTTTTGTAGTTATACATTGGAAAACTTGGAAAAGCTTACCAAAACGGAAAGATGATCAGTCGTGTTACCATAAACACAATGGCAAACGAAACAAAAAGACCATGGCTGGTTTTCTTCCATTTTGCATAGTTGAATAATTTGGCAGACTGAAAAAAAAAGAAAAAAAAAAACAAAGCAAAACAAAACATGAGTTTTAAGCAATCAATACCAATCCATGTCTCATGTGTAGTTTAATTAACAGCAATGAAACTATTCATCGTCTACAGTCTTTCTCAAACTATGGTTCCAGACCACTGATGGTCTGCGGGCTACTGTACGTAAACGACCGTTTATTTGCCTTGACGTAAGCTCAACGTGTGACGCTACAGCTAGCTTACCAAAGGACTGTGTTAAAAGTAATAATGGAAAACTGACTTAAAACCATTTTGCAGGTTCAAACATCTTGTTTGAACATCTTATGTTCAAAACATACGATTTTGAACATCTTATGTTCAATGTCTTATGTTAGAGATGTTCTTATATTGAACATCTTCAACATTTTATGTTGAAGCAGTAAAATGCTTCAGTTTTATTGCTTCAACATAAAAGCAATAAAATGCTTGTATAGGTGTTGAATAGATAGAACACCTATATTGAATAGAAAATGTTTAACATGTTGTTCTTATGATTTTGTTCAACATAAGAACAAAATTGTCCACAAAATCAAGCACATTTTGTGCTATGATTGAAGTATTTTTATAATTCACTTCCTAACAAAATATGAACTGCTGACAAAAAAGTTACAAATTGTTGACTTTTTCCCTTTTAGTAGGTATTTACTTCACATTTATGTAGGCTAATTACAATAATACAGCTTTACTGGGTGAAAGAAAATTGACAGTTATGAAAAGTGTAATACTGTTGATCGTCTTTTTTTACTCTATAACAAAAAAAATACATGATAAAAAAATTAACTAAATTGGGTTGATCTGATAAATTGTTTCATCATGCAAAATAAATTTTAGATTTCAAATTCAAGTAAGCTGATTTAGTTTATGGCTTATGTTAGGGCGGGTCGTTTTTGACCCGTAGGACAAGGAGAGTAAACAGAATGTTAAGATCTTACAAGGGTTAAGAGACTAATATTTCCATTTCAGATTGCATCATATTTTAAGTTTTATTGGAGGGCAGTTTCAGGTCCTTGACTGTTTGTTAAATGGATTAACTGGTCCTTGGCCTGAAAAGTTTTGAGAAACACTGATCTAAAGGAACCAGTGTTGAAAGACTGGCATGCAATACTGACATCATGAGACGGTGAGCATGGTGTTATGTGCTTCTTCCTCTGATGCATTCATTTTGTGTGGTAGTCTTTAATTAGTTTCTCATTTTGGCAGGTATAAAATTTGAAAATTCGGATTCCTTCTTTCTGTTTCAGTGCTGTTTTTCTAAAGCCCCTTTCAGATCATCTTTTGGTCCTGTAACCTAGTCAATTCACCTTCATTTGCCAAGTATATGCATACAACCAAGGAATTTGACTTCAGTTTGGTCTGAATGTACAAACATGTAAATCTAAATATATCAATTTGGTAAGACACACATTTTTTTTTCAAACAATAAAGAGAAGGAGGTTAAATTGGTGTAAGTGTTTGATCTCCAGTGATGAAGATCAAACATCACTGGCTGGTTTGGGAACTATTTATCCCACAATGCACTGCATAAATCCACTTTAGCTTGAGCTCCAGCACCAGAACGGGGAGGGGTTTCAGGAAGGAAACTCTGTGATGTTATGAAAGCTTAGATCAGGGTCCAAGACAAACTATATCCCTCGACAGCAAAGATCCATAGAAATCTGTTAGAGCATCCGGGACCTATGCCTAAGTAATTGGTACTGTGCAAAGATTTCAAAGTGCATGATTTCAGCATGTTATGACTAAAATCTCTGGCTTAACAATAATTGTGTCTGAACTTATGATCCATATTTCTCACTGACCTCCAGTAAAATATCAGAAGCATCATGGACCAGCATGACCAGGGTTCCTACTCGGATGAAATTTGCACACCAGGAAAATGACAGAAGGACCAGAGTGGCCAAATGGTGGATGATTTGCTCCTTGAAGTCCTGAATTACAAACAACAAAATGATATCCTTCATTTAACACAAAAATACACAGAGGAAAGGATATCAACCAATAATAGAAATAAAGGTTGTCAGCAGAGAATGCCGAGAATATTTTTTATTTTCTGCCTATGGAAGCTTTCATTTCAACCAGTACAGTATTTTCATGTCTAAATTTTAAAGCTTTCTGACTTTCAGAAAAATTAAAACTTTCAATAATTTACATACAACTCTGAAATTGAGAAACATAAATGACATTTTAATCTTTCAGGTGCATGACTCGCCTTTCTCTTGACATCAAAAGCAACGCTGCAGAGAAGACAGCTATAAAAGCTCATCTCCAGGATGTAATACCAGTACTGAGAATCCAGCATGGACTGTGGACAGACGTGGACAAAATAAAACAACAGGACACACTTATACATACAAAATTCCTATTCCTCATAGCTGTGCTCTCATTTCAACTCCATTCAGTATAACTTCTCATTTTCGAGGGGTGGGGCTTGTGGAGTAGACAGTGTGTGACAGGTCACCATCAGAGGGAAACACAGAACAACTAACCACACATGCAGACACTCAAACCAAGAAACCATTTAACCTAACAGTCATGTTTGTAGAAGAAGTGAGAGAACCCAGAGAGAATACAAAGAGAACCCTGAGAGAACCCAAAGAGAACCCAGAGAGATCTCTGAGAGAACCCAGAGAGAACCCGCTCCATGGATGGTTAGAACATATAAGAAACATGCAGAAAGAGCACAGGCTGGGATTCAAACCTGCAACCTAGATGCTACTTCCAACTTTTTGTAAATTGCTCACCATATATTAAAGAATTACAAATGCTAACTTAGATAACATCAATCTGGGTTTCATGTCAAAGTTCTGGTTGTTAACTGTGAAAAAAAATGTATGAAATAAACAAACCTGCTTTGGATAACCTGTCCATACTTGTCTAGAGTCATACAGCCACTCTTTCTGTAAAATATGGACACAAAGAAAATCATAATTGGTCAGTTAATGGAAATCTAATTGGAAGAAGCTGCTGAAACTGAGATGTCTTTTAAAAGGGCAGTATTGTGTATTTTGCAGCCAAAAGACTGACAAACCATGTTACCTTCAGATGTTAAAAAAATGCTGAATTTAACAAATATGACTTAAAAGAAATTTAACGCCTTGAAAATGGGCTTCTGTCTCTTTAAAAACTCTGCCTTCAGAAAGTTATCACCACATTTCTCATTTGTTAACCCTTTACCAACGTTTTTACCAGCTCAGAAGTAATTTGAATAATGAGCTCAGCAGATGTGCAGTTCCATTAGGTGTTTGCTAATTGCTGCTGGCTAGTCTGAAGGAGCCGAGTGGAGGAGAAGCAGGGAGGTCTGTTCTGTAAAGGCGGAAGCTCAAAATTTTGAAAGCTGCAGCTCTGAGAAGGAGCTGCACCTTGAAGGCGGCGTTAGGACCAAACAGGCGTTTTGCACAACTGAGTGGTTGCTATGGAGATTAAAGTATTTATGCATGCATTAAAGAGTCAAAGCAACACTCCAGGTTTGTTTATAATGAAGAGCATCAGGATTGCTCAGAAAAAGTCCTTTTACATAATACTGCCCCTTTAGTGCGTTTCATACTTACATCATAAAGTGCTGCGATTCCTCCTATAAACGCAGACAGGTAAAAGACAAACCTCCAACTGCAGCAGCAGAAGAAACATTGCATGCACACAAATTACATAGCACATTTATGAGTATTTAAGGAAATAATAATATCATCACAAACACAACTGCACACTTACACAATCAAAGACGACACCACAGCAGTGAGGTAACTCCCATGTGGCTATTTGAACTCTGTTTTCTTGCTAACAGACAGATAATTTTGGTCCAATCGGCTTAGACAGAACAATGAACTGTTGAAGTGATTCAAATGTGTGCATCTCATTTATTTGAGAAGTTCATTTATTTCGGAATCAGACGCCAAAGTGTTTCTATTAAATAAATG
This sequence comes from Brachyrhaphis roseni, assembly GCA_903066815.1. Classification (NCBI taxonomy): domain Eukaryota; kingdom Metazoa; phylum Chordata; class Actinopteri; order Cyprinodontiformes; family Poeciliidae; genus Brachyrhaphis; species Brachyrhaphis roseni. Next base: position 2,600 of record CAEFZY010032680.1, on the reverse strand, counting down.
CAGGTGGTATGGAATGAAGAACATTAATTTCTCTTCATTTTGGTGATTTTTTCAAAACCCAAGATATATTTACTAATTAGAATATTCCATCAGAACAACAAAAAAGTATTTTTTTAATTGCAGAGTTATGTGCCTTCTGAAAAGTAGGTTCATGTATTGTTGTACAGCATCTGCAGTCAGTGCTCGGTTTGGGCTCCTTTTGCTAAATCACTGCAACGTGGATGGAATCATCCTGAGGTTCTGTGAGGAGTTCATGAAGGCCAAGTTGTTTTGTTGGTGGCCTTCAGCTTGCTGCATTGTTGATTCTGGTGTCCCTCATCTTCCTCTTGTCCTGGTCGACCGCTGCGCTCACACAGTGGACCAGCAGATTACATTTCCCCTCTTCCTCCAAACCCTGGGAGCTTGATTTCAAAATGAACTAACATTTGTGACGCGCCACAAGAAATCCAGGAGCAAGTCGCCAGAGCAGAAATGCAGAAAAATAAGAATAAACACAGATTTCTGAGAAAATAGTGCTTTTCATAAAGTTTTGTGTTTGAATAGTAAATCAGACATTTTTTCAGGAGCTTACATTTTAGGTTGTTGCAGCAGATTTTATTGTATTAAATCTTCAGACAGCGTCCAATTTCAGCTTATAGACTCAATTTGTAACATTTAATCCAAAGTGCTCAGTCTGTGTGATTCTCAAAAAGGAAAAAGTGCAAATGATGTGGAAAAATTATCAGTTAAGTTTAAAGTTTAGACAACTTTTAGACCAGGCAATATAGTTTGGTCTAAACATTGATGAAATATTATAAATATAAACTCTAGCTACATGTGGCGTTTACTTTATGTCCATCAACAACTTTAACATGGGAATCATATTTTGCTCACTGGGCATGTCACAATACTTTATTTAATCACTAACATTTATTTATATTTCTTTAGCCGACTAATATTACCTCATAAACAAGCATCCAGACATCCTCACACACACACACCCACACACAAACTGAGTAGTGACCTGGCCTCTCTGAATTTCTTCAGGACTCCTGGATGGTCCTGCCTCCGTCTTCTTCGGAACCAGCGTTCAATTTGCCTGACAGGCAAACTGCTTTTCTTAGACAGCCGATTAATATCAGCCTGGAATTAAACACACACAAGCTGAATAAATATGTTTAAAGGTAACATGTTCTCAATCATGTTTGTGTTAGCTTGTATTTGAGAATCTGAAATATCTCAAAAATACTTTAGTTTGAGTCTCCCAGAGTTTGGACCCATTTTAATTTATCTTTTTTACAAATGTATATTTGCATAGCTGCACCACAGTTCAAAGCTCCAGCCTGTGGAAGCCCAGGGGCCTTAAGGGCCCAGCTAGAAGAAAGCTGTTGTACTGTAAATCTTCAGTGTTTTGAACGAAGCAACAAGGTTTCATTAGGACACCAGACTGGTCTTCTTCCAGTTCAAAGTTAGGAATTCAGTCACCAACCCCACAGCCACAATGTTTATAGGCAAAACAATGACTTGAGAGGGACTGAATCTTTATAGACAACACTGGATCTATTCCAGGCAACCAGTAGGCATGAGGTGAGTGTTCCTGTGAATGACTCAATCATTTTCAAGAAGCATTGCAAGCTAACCTAATTTGTGAGAGGAAACTGGAGTACCCAGAAAAAAAACAACACTTTCACAAGGACATCATGCAAACTCACCAAGCCCTTCATGCTCACAGAATTAGTCAAAATGAATTTTCATGTTAAAGTTTTGTTGGTCTTAAACATTAACAAAATTGCTGCTCTTCTATTTTAAACATAACACTATTTCTGACCGATGTTCACAGATGAACTCTTTCTGTTGCTGGATGGTACATTTTTAATTTACTTTTTTACCTGAAGTGGATTTCTACTATGAGTGCTGTAGTAGTTCTCCAGGATTGGGTTGTGTTCTACTTTCAGATGGACTCGATGCCTGATTCCGGCAGAGACTGCAAGTGGTGTTGCTATCCACCTGCATCACATGAAACACACATTCAGGAGGAGCCGTGTCAGCGGAGAAGGATTTCAGCGTGCCATTGTAACGGTGGCTCCACAAGAATGGAGAAGTATGTGGAAATACTCCTGGTTCAGAGTTTCAGTTTTTAACTGTGTCTCTCCTAAGAGAGACAAAGCGATTGCTGTTATTATTTTCATGTATTTTATTTTCTTTCCATTGAAAGTACTTTCTGGATCTGGATGCATTTCTGTTGTGTTGTTTCTGTCATATGAAGCCTGACAGAAACAACAGCCTGACAAAAGTCAGATGGCTTTTGTTAAAAGGAGACATTCCTTTTCACCGTCTCGACCTGCTTGATCAGTAGAGTGACTGCTTTAGAGACAATAATTTAGCATAATTAGGCTTCTTTAGATGGGCAACTTTCCCATTGATTGGTATTGTAATTAAACTAGGCTTAACCCTCTCAGGCTCAAATTAAGTTGTAGTTGCAGGAAAAATCTGATATTTGGAGAAAATGATCATATGGGGTAGTAATATACAATTCAGACTTTTTTTGAGAGACATTTAAACAGCATTTCAACAGCATTTAGCTGTTGCAAATCTGCAACATCTGCCTGGAGAGGGTTAAA
>CAEFZY010032679.1:0-20483 GCA_903066815.1 Brachyrhaphis roseni | reverse complement strand
TCAGTGGACAGCTCCGCACCTCTCTTCACCCGAGTGTCCAAGACATACGGCCGCAGATCCGATGAAACGATGACAAACGATGAAACGATGAAACGATGGAAATTTTGTAAAAAATAAAAAAAAAAGCAGAAATATTTCGATTAATCTCAGAAATGTTTTAGAAAAACATGGAAATTTCTGAGTTTGAAAAGCCAAAAATTTGCTATTGCTAATTAGAAATTTTGAAAATAACCAAACATTTTCTAGATAAAACATTTCAAAAGTCAAATATGTTTGAAATATTTTATCTAGAAAGTTTTTGATTAATTTAATTATAAATTTTTTCATATATATTTTTGGCTTCTCAAACTCTAATTTCCTTTTATTTTCTAGAATTTTTTGGCGGATTTTTAATTATTATTTTTTTGACTACAGTGACGCCAATATGGCGTCGCACAGTTGAGAATGTTTTCTCAAGAGTAATATTTTTATTTAGTCACAACTCTACAGTTACCTAAAAATGTAGTAAATAGTTTTTATTAAGTCATTTTTATCATTGTTACAATAGTACCAAAAAATATTGTGATAAAATTTTAACTCTGTATTGCCCACCCAAAATACCTAGCTTAAATGCTACTTGACACGTTAAATGCTAGGTAGCTATTAGCTCAATGCTAGGTATTAGCTCAATGCTAGGTATTAGCGCATTTGGAGTGTTTTAAGGGAAATTATTACAAATGGCAATATAAACTTTTCTGTATTGTTGTTATAAATGACATTTTTAGAGGTGATTGACAATATCACATTGGAAAATATGCAGAGTTGGTGGTAATTTGGTATTTTTAGGTTTGTTTTTACGGTTTCATCCTCCCTAAATCCTCTGTGTTAGTTTCATTTTCAGGCCTTTGACTCAGGGTAAACTGTTTGCACTCTATAAATAGTCTCAAATTGCTGCAGGCTGATGTCTAGTCATTTCCTGTGACTAAAAACTGCCCATTTTCACATATAGTTGCTTTGAGTGGAGCGTTTTGATGCCCCGCTCAGAAAATAAATACTCCAGAAACGAGCAGTGAAGCTCTCAGGATCATTTGTGCTACCAGAGAGGAAGCCGCTCACCATGTCCTAATCCCCATGCAGCCGCTGTATTGATTGAGCTCTCGGCTGGAGTGTTGTCCTGTCATCTGCTTGCCTCTACTTAGAAACGCGGAAGGTCGGCTTCCACGGCGTCCGACTTTGTGAGTCCGACACATTTCTTTTTTGCGAAACATGTTTGAGGAGAGCGGGCGAAACAGATTTCTGACAGCTGCTCTCTGAAAATGTTAGAAAAGAAAGAAAATCAAGCCGTGAAGCAGACATAAGAGTGAGAGACGTTGGAGAGGGAGTAATGAAGGGCAGGTTTCACCGGAGAAGGTTCTGGAAATTGGCTGGCCCTTTGGGGTCTGTGACATTTCTTTGAAAGTGCTTTGAGCAGCACTTTTCTTGGCATGCCACTCAGACCGATACTCTGTGTTAGAGGACCAAAGTGACTGAGCGGAACCAACTTTGTTCCCACTTAATTAGACTGGAAAATGTCCCCATTTAGCAGCTCAGCAGAAATTAAACAGCCTCATCAAGAAACTTTGAATGCATGTTTTAGTTTGTTTTCTATGGAAAATGATTCGGACCACAAAAAAAAAATAATCTGACTTTAATCTCATAATTCTGACTTTTTTTCCTCACAATTATGTTGAAGTTAAAGTTTGAATTTTGAGAAAAAGTCAAAATTCTGAGAAAAAAGTCAGAATTCTCATACTTCCAAGTACCAAAAACAAAATCTTTCCAAGGAAGAAAAAACCTCATCAGAAACCCTCAGCAACAATTTAAAAATAAATATTAGTTGTTCATGTTAGCCCAGTTTTATTAATCTAGCCAGTACCAATCTGGTTGTACCAGAATAAGTTGATCTTAATCTATTGAATTAATGGGAGGGTCTAAAAGTTATCAAGTATTTGTAAGATTAACAATTCCAAAATCAAAATGTAATTACAGACTTTGGTTAGAAACTGGCATATTTTAACTGCCCAAAGAAAAAAAACTCACTTTAAGCAAAAATGTTAAAAAAAAAAAAATAAAAAAAAAAGTAAGAAATTAGTAAACTGTTATTTACAACTTTTTGAGAAACAAAAATTAACTCCAAACAGCAAGAAAATACAGCTCTGGAAAAAAAGGCCACTTAAAAAGATTAGTTTCTCTGATTTTACTTTTTATAGGTATATGTTTGAGTGAAATGAATATCCTTGTATCTTTCTATAAACTACTCAGACCTGAAATAATGCAAAGAAAACAAGTTCAGATTCATTTAGAAACAACAATATTTTGACTCAGTTTAGAAATCAGTATTTGGTGGAATAACCACGAGGTTTTCAACGGGGTTCAGTGCAGCGGTCTGAATTTTTTCCAGAGCTGTATATCAATATTTTGAGAGTATTACGTATTTTTTTGCTTTAAAATAGTAGAAAGTGTCCATTCCTCCAGTAAAAATATGCAGACCTCTTGCTAAACCCTCTGGGCGAGTCTCCAGGGGCGTTTCCTACCGTCTAAGCTCTTCAGACCCTGCAGCTGTTCCTGCAGAATCAACTGGAATATGTATCCTGAAACACAACTTGTCACCGCTAAGCGTCAGGGCCCGTAGCAGTGAGTGAGGGCTGCTTTCAGGAGTGTTGTAAGTGCCAGTTTGAATTGGTCATTTGTTATATTGACTGCGGACTGAAGGCTTCCCATTGATTCGCCATCGATGTGTAGGTGAGCAGTAGATAAGGCAGCAGATGGGGGTGGGAGATAAGCGCCTGCCATTTTCCCTGACAGCTATGGACGCCTCAGAGGACAACACAAAGTCACATGTCTGACAAAGTCACCCATGGAGCGTGCAGTACACCGCTAACACACACACTTGGTCAAAATCACTCAACATTTTCATGCTTAAGCTGGTCTCTTGCCGTTGAGCACTGCAAGGCTGCTATATTGAATTAGCCATCGTCTCTGTCACATTAGAAGCTCTCTTCCTGACAGCACCGTATCAATCAACTGATTCATTCTTATTAGATTAAACTATGGGGGTGTCACGTCGTTAATGTGAAAAATAGGACGTTAGAGCCGGAAAATGGAAAATCTATTTCAACAAAAGGCCAAGAGTCAGAGGAAGAGTGTCAGACATTACTAATGGTAATGTTTGGAGTTTGAACTAAGGATATTAATATTGATTGAGTGACACTGTAATATGCTTTTGTGCATGGAAATTCAGATGTTGTGATCCTTGATGGGCACAATAAGGATTCCTTCAGCAACCTTGGACATTTTAAGCCTGGAAATCAATCAGGGAACGGCCACATGCATGCAGAGATCCTGTTAGACTGTAGACACAAATAAAAGGATCTTAAAGAGGTCAATTTTCCTTTTTGTGAGAGGTAACTCGGATTTATGAAGGTTTCTTGAAACCGAGTTGATTAAACTGGAGACAAGCGAAAACAAGAGGCACTAAATTTTTTTTCAACAAAACAAAATGCTCCCAACCTAAAGTTCAGTGTAAATTAAACAGTAAAATTAAACTTGGTGTTTAATCTACAGTCAGAATAATTAATGCATTTGGAAAAACTGAACGTTTTGTGTATTTTTACCTCCACGTTTTGCCATTTTATCCCGCTTTGCCTTCGTCTTGCACTTGGTTGCATGAGTTTATTTCTCTTGGTAGCTGGGCATTTTAAAAGAGGAGACTTTATCTTCCGTTGTTGCCTTTGATTTTTGTTCTGATCCCCATCAGGGCCAGTTGATTGATAAAATTAGACAATTTCTGACCTCTAATCAAACCAATACAACTCTGAGCGACCTCCAGCTCACAGATGCTATTTATTTAAGTTACATTTCCTTCTAGTAGACTTGAGAAATGTATTTTTAAACATCAGTTGTCAAAGCGGGAACAAAAATCCTTATTAAAAGTTAGGATCCAAAAAGACCCAAACTGTGAAAGTGAAGAGTTGAAATCATCACTTTCTTTGAAATAGATGCTCATGTGTTAAAAGCATTAAGTATCATCTGTGAAAACATTCCTCACTTAAATGTTTTGTTACTTATTGTTACCATGAAATTACTACTTCATTCTTCTAATATTACCACTGTTTTTGGTAATGTTATGGCTTTATTTCCGTAATCTTAGAACTTCGTCATAGAGTTGACCTTCAATTCCCAGAAACTGATAAATGTCTGACCGTGACATCTGCTGCGCTCCTCCTGAGCAACGTGCTAAAACCGTCAGGATCGTGACGTCTTCCAGAAAACTTTTCATCTGAAGTCGCCTCACCAGTTTCATCCCACTCTCTTGACTCAACCAACTCGTGTTTTTAACCACATTCATCCATTTCACACTATGCTGTCCCTTGGGCTCGTTGCTCTCCTTTAAAGTCTGGCGAACAGAAACCTCTAGCGAGGCGTAAACACCAAACACAACATAAATCCCTACAGAGTTTTCTTCCTGCAAAATTCACACTGGTATAAATTGTATCTGCCGCTTGTTGTTGTGCAATGCTATACTCCTTTTAACTTTTTTTTAGCAGTTGGCAAACTTCGCCTATAAATAGTTGTCCCCAATATCTCCACTTGCAGACGTCCAACCAGCAACTGCTAAGCCTTAAAAGGGCATTTTAGCATGATGTATTCCTCAACGATTACCCAGGCCAGCATGTTTTATTCTTAGCGCTGCTAAATCAGAAGAATTCGCGGCTCTGTAGTGCTTTCCAGTTGCATTTATAGAGTTTTTTTATGCCGATCAGATCTGACAAATCAGACAGCTGTGGAGAAAAACGTTCGCGGGAATTCATCAGAGATGCACAGAAAGTTCAGCTGAAGCATGAATGCATGAATCTACAACAAACACCCTTCTAAACGGTCTATTAAAGGCGGCGTGAATAATGCATGGGGATGTTGGCCAGTTCGTTTTTTTCTTCTCTTTGCTGCAGTTTCCAGCGCCAACTGATGCTGAAGCACAATCAAACGGTCAAACAAGAGCAGTCAGAGCCACTCTGCCTCTTTGCCTCGCAGCTTGCTTTGGCAGCGTAAAAGATCCACAGTCCCCACTTTGTTCCTGACAGCGATTTCTTTCTTTCTTTTGCCGTCTTTCGCTTTCTCCTGGCCGTTAAAGACAGGGAATGGGAGTTGGTGTGTGTTATCTGAAGTCTTGTGAGGCACTCTCTCGTGGCCTCCTGCATCACAGTGGGTGTCTGCGAGCCTCGATTCCCCCCGGGAGGAGTGAGCAACGCTCGCCCACCTGGGTCCGCGCCGAAGCAGGGCAAGTGAGAATCAGGGGGTGGCGATTAAAGGAAGAAGAAGAATGAGATGAACTGCTGTGTCCGCAGAGAAGCCTCTTTTTTTTATCATTACTGCATAACATATGGAAACAATCCTGAGGGGCACATTGAAAGAAACAATTTGCCTCCTTTCTGTGGTTTTCTTCAGGGCACACATGCTGCTAGAAGTAACCTCCCTGGAGAACAAGAGAAAGGAGGCTTTGTCACCATATTTATGCGCTAATGTTGAAACACAATGTTCCTGAGACATAAAACTCCTTCAGACATTATTAGGTGAATATTTTCAAACATTCAAATGCAGTTTGAAGCCTTGAATGCTTGGAAAAGTAGCAGATCTTTGGTTTGTGAAAGATTAGCACTTGCTCTTCTACTGCCTGAAAAGTTCATAATGCGATTCTTTGGTTTGAACCAAGAGTTTTCCTGAACCAGTCTTGGGGAACAGGACCAACATCTCATACCAACTGTCAAACACGGTGGTGGAAGGTGATGATTTGGGCTTCCTGATGATACATGTCTACTTTTTCCCAGAATTTATTTTGGTTTCAGACAAAGTGGTTTATGAAGTTTTACTGCCATATTCTTCCACAGAGTGCATTCTTACCAACCCATGTTTAGTTCGCTTTAATCCAGCTCCAGTTCAAAGCAGGAAGGAAACGACATTGCAGGGCATTCTGGGTAAATGCAATCAAAACAAACGTGCTAGCTTAGTGTTAGCAAGAGAAATGGCTCATGGTTTTTGACCACAGACAGAAGAGAACATTTTTGTTTAGATTTTGTGAAGAATGAAGTTGTGCTCAGTTTTTTCATCAGTGGTTTTTGTGTTGTTTCCTTTGGTTGTTCTTGGTGCAGCGCCCCCAGCAGGCGAGGAGGGGAACAGGTTCCCCAAAGGGTTTGGTTCGTTTGACGCAGTTCAGTGTCAGAAAGAGAACCGCACCAGCTGAAAATGTAACAGATGTTGCATCTTTGGTCCTACTGGACTGTCTGATGCAGACAAACTGTTGCTTCTCTACGGTTGCTGCTTTTGTTTTTTTGCTTTTGCATTGTGTTGACACACATTCATCAAAACTCCCACATTATTGAGGAGTACATTGTTATTTCAGTGACTGTTGGTACTTTCAAGGACGCAGACTTTGTGCTCCTGATCCCCTGCAGTCGGTGTCTATATTTTGTTCTTTAGAGGGTTGGCCAGGTAGAAAGAATCTCCTGAATCTCATCGTCCTTCACAGAAAGACCTTTGAACACTCAAGTCTGGTGTCATCAGTCAGGTTGAAGGATGAACAGCCCAAGCTGGACAGGCTGCTTTACTTCAAAAAGTGGCTTCAAATGCTTTGTTCTCTTGTTTTTTTCTTTATGTATTTGAGGAAGTTAGGGTTTTAGCTGTTTGCATTCAGAAATTAAAGCAGTTCTCTTTTAGATTTCAGTCTTTTTCTCGTTTGCTTGCAGACAGATTGACCAGGGTAGTAAACATAATTGTTCAGTTCACCGACATCATATCGTACATCCTCAGGGTATTAAAGTGGAAACGGCTCACACAGTCGCCTCTCGCTACAAGCTGCCAACATGGAAGTCTGCCTTTTGCAGCTTTAAAACCTCGTTTGATAGATAATAATTACAGCCAGAGTCCTCCATACAACAAGACACGGCACAGCAGCCGCTCAATGTGCCTGACAGCAAAATCAGAGACTCCTGGAGTGGCTGGGAATCTGCTGTACCTGCAGCACAAAGCCCAGCTCTCGGTTTGCTGCTCTGGGAATGAAGGGCAGGTGTCCATGCCGTGGCAGCAGTCACACTCCTGGCAGCCTCTGGGAGAGTAATTGATGACTCCTGGTGGAGGCAGCGGTGGGATCAGCTGGAGGGAGCCGCTGCAGCTACTGAGAGGCCGAACAGCCTTATTGCATCACCCACACAAAGATATTGCACTCATAAGCCTGAACTCATTCCTGTGTAGCAGAGAAGCGACGTTTCAGCTCCATGCCTGATTTGGGTTTTTCTTTCTGCAGATTTCTGCAATGTGTTTGTGGTTTTTCTGTTCTGTTGATTCACATTCCTCACAGCTAGTGGATTAAATCCAGCAGAAATTACAGAATTAGCAGCACAAACTGGATTATACCATTAAACCTTAATTCATATTATTACCAGCTAGAGTGTCATTTAACACTAAAATACCAAAGTTGAGCATGATGGATGGTTGTATAGATGGGTAAATAATAATAATAATAATAAATAGATGAACTTGGACTTGTTACTTGTTATGTAAGACAGTGAAGGAACTCAGTAATTTAAAGGTTTTTGTCCTTTAATCTTGTTCATAGACGAATGCAGCATCTCTTCTTCTTCTTCTTCTTCTTCTATGACTTTAATCAGTTTTCTGCTCATGCTGCCCTCCCCACAGCGAGGGTCACTCCCACTCCTGCACACAGATGATTTGTAACACATTTACTACTGTAATTGTGCAGCCTCAGACTGCGATTAGCATAGCTCTCCATATTTATGGGGGAGATCTCCATATATCCAGTTGGTGGTGTATGTTACCAGTTATCGTGGCTCATTAGGACGATTGTTGGCTGGGAAGGATGAGAGGTTTGATTCTGCTTCCTGTCAAATGAGTCTCGGCCTCGGCTGACCTAATTAGCCGGGTAATAAATCAAAGCACCATGCAGACTTCTGGTATTCTGTTGATGTGATATGTCAGTGACCCTCCGGGGAATCCGGGGGAACCTTCATCACTTCTCCTCGTCAAGGTTAGCCAAGAAAACCAGGCAACGCGTTCCAACTCCAGCAGTGGACACTTCAGCTACCTACCAAGTTAAATCCAAAGCAATGAGCGCAGCGGTGCTCCCAGAGTCCCAGGCACATGTCTGACTGAAGCTTCACCTAAATACACTCTCTGACTTTAGAGGATTCATTGGACGGATGAAATGGGCCAGAACCTCCAACCCGGAGGGAAACGTCCAGCTGCTGGTCATGTTGGTGTGGAGATGAAGTTAAGAGCATCTGCTTGTGTTTCGCTCTCTCCATATTGTCTATAAAGTATTAAAATTATTATGTAACTATCAAAATTCACCAGACACACAATTCTGTTTTTGTTTACATTTAATCAGTTTTTTATTGATTTTTGAACATTTTCTTTTGCTTTATTTTATTTTTTTTTATGAATTATTAACATTTTTGCCCTTAAAATACCAAAATGTCCACCTAACTTTATATTTTGGTTTGTCGGATGATGTAATTTTTAAACATTAAACAATTGATAATTTGATCAATTACTGAGAACTTGAGTAGACCTCTTACCAAATATTTTTTTTTTTTATTATAAAGTATCTCTACTCTTACTTGAGTATAATTTTTCTCATTGGAATATTTTTATTCTAACTCAATTTAAAGGCCAAATGCTTGGTGGCAACGTCACACAACTAATATACAGAATTTGTTTATGAGAAGGGAGGATTTAATTTCCATTCCAGTCTTATTACTGCAGCAGTTTTCTAGTGAGGAATTGTACAAAGTCTGCAAAAACACAAAATCTTACCAAGTATTTATGTCTATTTTACACTTGAAATAAAACAAAACCAACTTACAAGTAACTTTTCTGCAAGAAATAGGAGCTTATTTTAAGTAAATAACTCCTCATGAAAAACTACTTGTTGCATTGGCAGATTATTTAATTTACATCAAGACATTTTTCCATGTTGCAAATGAAATAATCTGAACTTTTTCAGATTATTTCTTCAAACGGTTGACCAACCTTTAAGTTTTTTGAAGATTTAATGAGATCTACTTTTCTTTTCAGTTCAGTTTATTTAAAGAATTGGTTGTTTCTAAACACACTGCAGTTTTTTAGTTTGCTTTTTGTTTTTCTTTAACATTTGGACAAACACTGATTGTCTGCTGAATACAAAAGAGAGTCGATGCTGGTTTTTGTCGTAGTCGATGAGGTTGCGGACGTTAATGATGGCACCCATTGGGGGTGCAGTGGGTGTCGTGGCGTTGTTAACTTTGAAATTAAAAAGCAATTAAATGATGAATCAGACTGAACAAAAATCATTTCTCTCTACTTGCTGATCAAGATTGCACTTCCACCCAATCTGTTACATCAAAGCAGATGTTTTTTTGCTATTAGCAGCAACACATGGGGTGTTAATTAAATTGTTGGATAGATTTAACACCAAACATAAAGTAGAGAAAAATAGATACACAGTTACATATATTTATGTTATACTACATGTCTCTGTTTTTAGTAATCACGTTTTGTTCAACAGCTCATGCATATAGAACATGTGCAGATTGCTTCATTAAATCTGAAAATTAAGAATAAATGGCTGTTTAAATTGATTCTGAGAGTTTTCCTTTCCATTAAAATCAGCTTGTTATTCTTAGAGAAAGCAGAAGAATTTAAATTTAGACCAGAGTAGCAGCAAGGTCTTGAAAAGTGGCTTGAAAACAATATATTTTGCTTCCATAATGCTAAATGGGGTTGAAATATGCAAATTTATCTACAATTCAGATCTAAATCCTAAAGTTAAATTATGACATTCTTGGATTAAGACATAAAGTTTTGGTTACAGGACCAAATATTGACATCAATTCCTTTTTAAAATGGTGCTAGCAGGCTAAACGCTAACAATTAATATCAATTAAACATTTTATCAAATTATTCTTCACTTCAGCTTTAGATTGGCTTAAATGTTTTTTCTTTCTGCTTTTCTCAGCAGATTTTAATGTTAGCGTCAAGCTTTAGCCAGTTAGCATTAGCTTGCGCTACTTCTTCCACTGCTACTGCTAATTGAGTAGAAGGACTTAAATTTAGATTTTTCTAACGTGATACAAGTAAAATCTACAAATCTTATAATTGAAGAATAAAAACAAACCTTGGAATGGACAAAGCTAACGTATCAGAGCAAAAACTGTGAAATTAATTCAACTTTTTGTACCTTAATAAATACAAGAAATAAAGAAAATCATAATTGTTTTGCTTAAAGCAGCCGCCTGTCTTGTATCTTTTATTGCGTCGTGTTCGACATGTTGTGCTATCGCCTCGGCAACGGATTGGTTAACTTAAAGTATTTGCTTGTTTGTTTTCATGTTGGATTATTAGCTGCCAAAAAGCCAAATCCAGAGACTCTAATAAGGATGAAGAGCGACCCTGAGGTGTGGACTGAGACGTTGTTCTGTGTAATTACAGTCAGATACAGCAGGACTCAGCAGATAAACAATAAATTGTTTTTTGCTTGTGGCTAAAGATGACCAGTTTCATCTGTCAGTCCAACTAAAGTGAAATAATTGCTTTTTTCTTTTAATTTCTTTTTGTGTTGCATGTTTTCTGAAAAAGGTTCTGGAATGAATAGATTGCTGCTTCCTTCAGGAGAAAACTCATTTCCTGTGAAAGAAAATGAAAAGTTTTATCGTCTGTGAAGATTTTGTTTCTGCTTTTTCCACATCTGCTTCATCTCTGCACTCAAATTGAGACTTTCAGTGCTTTGAAAAATGATTCCCTCCGGCGTACATATTTCTGATTTCTTCTTTTTAATTAAATTTACACTTTTTACAGTTTTTAACATTTAAAATTACCATAAATTGTTGGCTTTCGGGATGTTGTTTTAGTTTATTGTACAGAACATTGTGTATCTTCAAAGAGTTGGTGATGCTGTGGGAAGCAGGGATTTCCAGTAGCAGTCAGTCTTACAACGAATCTGAAGAAGCCTCTGACTGAATACTGTTACATCTCTTGGATCAGTAGTTAGCTAGCACTGCTAATCCTCCTCATTTGCTTTTGCCGCTCCTCTTTAAATGTCTGTCTGCTCATGTGGTTAGAAAATCGTTAGGAGTTAGGCTTGGTGTTCCCATGGAAACCGTTTTTGTCTCTCATCGCTGAATGTTCGCTGCTGTTCTTCTGTGACAAAAAGGGAACAAATCTTTTTTTTTTGAGAGAGAGCAAGAGAGACGTGAGCTTGCCAGTGTTTCTAATTCTCCTCCATCATCGGTTGTACGTCAGCAGCCCGGATTCCTCCTGAGAGTAAACACATCCCTGACCTTTCAGGGGTTACTGAGGCTTTCATTCGGCTGCGGCTGCATCCCGTGTCGTGTTGATTCGCAGGTAATCATCTCCATGCTCCGCTGCATTCTGAGAGACGGGCCGAACACCTTTTCTCACTCCGGCGTTAAGGCCACCGCCGTGTAAACACACACTCGTCCCCCTCACCGGGGGATCCAATTACCTGCGATTGCAATGCAACGGTTAGCACACATCAGGACCCAGGAGACGGACAGACACCTGCTCCTCCCGTATATGCTCTTTGCATGCCACGCTGCAGCTCATTTATGCATCGCTCGGTGAACCTTTACCTCCCGCTCGCTTTGAGAGTGTGGGTTTGTGATGCTCCAGTTTGGGCGCCATCAGTCCATGTTCTTAGGAAAGAACAGATCAGAAACATCCCAGCTGCAGAGCAAGAACACGTTTTATTCACACTCTCCCCACATGACTGAGAAACGTTTGCTAAACAGAAGACAGATGCAAAGACTTTTTTATAGATGAGCGTGATGTTGACACATTAACGTGTTTACTCCAAGCTGACTGATGTTGTTTCTGAAGAGTCATAAATGGAAATAAGCTCTATAAGCTGAAAATTTGAAGGAAATTACAAAAAAAATTAGAGATAAAAAACACAAAAGTTTAAAAACCTCAAGAAAAAAATAAAAAATGTAGCTTAATCTAAAAAAAAACATTTCTGAGTTTCAAAAGTTGAAAATTTACAAGAAATTTACAAACAAATTTTTTTAGATTAATCTTAGAAATGTTCTAATATAAGCAAAGAAATCTCTGGGCTTCTAAAGCAAAAAAAATTAATCATCTTTTTAAATTTCCGAAAGTGGAAAAAATTGTTAATTTTGAAACTTTTTATGTTTACTCTCTTTTTTTTCTCCGTCTCTAATTATCTGCTTAAATATTTCTTCAATCAAATCCAGTAACGTCATATCCAGTATTTCTCGCAAAATCAAGTATTGATTTATCGCCACACTTTTGCGCTATTGTATAATTGTGACTTTATTGCACATTTTCTACAAAAATTGTCAAAAATGTTGGGTTTAGGTGATACTAACTCCGACCTGCAGGTGGCAGTATGTTTCACTTATACTACACAGCTTCCTCAGCCTTAGTTTAAGTCAAATTTTAGTCTGTGATGCGGCGAGTGACAAAAAGAGCAAATTGTTTGCTGAAATTTTAAAATTAGCAAAACAAACACAAAACCACTTGAGAAATATTTTTTTTATTTTAAGAGGTTCTTGTTGAATGCAGTCAGCTATTTATTAATATTTTTGACAGTTTAGAAAACGTTTTGTGGCATAAATTCAACGTCCTTTGAGAACATTTATGGTTTCAAATGAGTTTGATGCTCCTGGTTTAACATGAAAGCAGAAAATGTGACATGCGGTGATGTGGCTCCTCTTTGTTGGTATCCGTCAACATGAGGCAAAATCATGAGAAGAAAGTGGAATAAATTGAAGTAAAGCAGCTTTTTATCTAAATGTCCCATTAAAGTCCAAAAGAAGCCATTTGGAAAAGTTTCTTTACAGAAAGGAGATTTTTCTTAGCTTGTCTTTCATGTGCAAAGTGGAACCAGGAGGAAAGTGTGTTGTGATCAGTGTTGGGTCTGTTATCCGAGGTTTCCTCTGACCCTGCAGGGGGTTCAGTGGCTCACCAGCAGGACTGCTCTCCTCCAAACCTCATGCTACACCAGCTGAGCTTCCCTTTGACCTTTTTGTTTCAGGGTTCTTTGTTTTGCTTTGCGGTTTTTCAGCAACCAAGTTCTCCAAACCTCAGGTACCAAACAGTGTAGAAAATGTCTTTATTATGTAGCATAGATTGTAAGAATAAATAAAAATAAAAAAGACTATGTATTTGTGAATGTGTCGCATTGTGCGCGTTGGGCTTTGTGTGGATCGGTAACAGTTTTTCTGGCGGTAAAACATTATAACATCCAAACATAGTGGTGATAATGTGACAGTCTGGGGCTGCTTGTAGAAAACAAAATTGGTTTTGGAGTTCAATTCTATTATCAACCTTTAATTCACCATTTTATTCAACATGTTATTAATTTATTGATCTGCTTTTTATTACATCAAACTCTTTTTATAATCATCAATTAATAAAAATACAAATTTACTTGTTTCATAATTATCAGTAAATCAAAATGTAAGATTACTTATGTTTCTCAGGCCTTTATAATCTGTTTTCTGGAAAGATTTCACCTCTTGATGCCAGTTTTCACAACAGAACAAACAATTTTCTCTCCAAAATGAAACACCAATCCTTCTGGAAAAAAAAATAAAAAATCAAAACAAAACCAGTTCCATTGTTTCTGATGGTTTATTATCTGTACTGGTCCACTTTCACACACAGGTTTGGTTCTGCAGATGATTTATTAATACATGTGAAATTGGTTCTCATCCATCCTATTAATTGCTGAGGGAAGCAGATAAAACTGTAATTAGAGCGTAACTGTTGGTGTCCGTCTTCTTCTTTGGTGATTCCCTCACTTCCTGTAACAAGAACCAGTCTAACTTACTTTTATTTGTTCTTAGCTAAAGATCAAGTTTTGCTATCAAGTAATAAATTTAGTAAACTGCACATTTTAATTGAATTCCTTATTTTCTTGCTGCTTCTTCTGCTCCAAAATCTGCAAGCTAACGATGTTAGCTGCCCAGAATAATTGCTTTTACATGCACTTTAGTATCTGGGTGTGAGTTCTTTAATTTCATTTAATTTATCGAACATTTCCTGACTTTTCTTACCAGAGTAAATAGTGTGTTGATGCTTTTATTTTATTCACTGTGATTGGTGAAAAACAAGATATTGACTCGACCTTTTAAGATCGATTTTCTTCTGTTGGATTTAATTTGAATCTTCAACCAGCTTGTGCAAGAAATTAAATTCTCTTTCCCCCACATCATAATGGAGCTGTTTTATAACGGTAAGCAGTAGAAACGTTAGTTTTATTTTGAAAAGAGGCGGCCGTAAGTCTCCTGGAATCGTTTTTGTTTGATTTTGGGAGCTGACCTTGGTGCTGAAACCGCAGCTGTTGAATCTCTATCAAGATGTTTTCATCCCCAAATTAAATTCACTTTCCTCTGAAAACAACACAGTCCAGATCTGAATCCTGGTTTAAGAGAATGTTAAAATTCATGTGTCTAAAATGAAGACATTAAAAAGTCTTAAATTAATTTAAAATGTATCTTAGCACATCTGTTTAATCTTGTATATTAAAATTTTTTTCTTCTTCTTTGTGTTCTATGATTTGAGGTGGTTAAGGCTACAGCTAACTAGCTGCTAGCGTACCCGTGCTAGCTAGCTGTTTGGCGTCTATTATTGGTAGGATTGCTGGATGATGTTCAAATTTGCCAATGGCCAACCTGTACAGTGTTACGTGCATTGTGTTTAAAATAGTTTAGGAGTGCTACTATATAAAATCTGCAGGGTTTTTTGTGCATTTCTGCAAATTGTATTCTTTGTGGTCTTAAAAAGACTTAAATTTGACTTTATGAAGCATGTTCTGAACTTTCCTCATAGCCTTGAATGCTTCATAAACATCTCAGCTTCTGGCATTTTATCCAAAAACTGCCAAGTCAGCATAATTTGCTGGAATATTTAGTATAGTTCTCTGGTTAGAGAAGGATATCAACAGATTCTGGTGTTTCTTAAACACTGGTTGACTGATGAATAGAAACCTGCAGGTGACGACTCACCTGTTCAGAGGGAGCCGTTACTGTAGCCTAGAGCCGCATGAGGCCATATTCCTGCACTTGTTTTGGAAAATTACCCCTTGTTTCGACAAAGAATCAAGGAAAAAAGAAAGGATGTCCACTCGGGCTGACAGATGAGTATTTTTGAGCCCACACGCGCTGCGGGAGGACCACTTATGTGACACAGATGTAGTCACGGAGCGAGCGATCCGTCAGAGAGCTGGAGGAGAGCGCCGCAGACATGCCAAATGACAACGCCGTCGCAGACAGATGAATCAGCCCAGTTGCTGTGAAAGGAGCATGAAAGAGATGTTCACATTCATCCATCCATCCTCGTCAGCCGCCGGCGGGGCCACCCGCCGCTCCCTGAACCTGACGGCTCTCACCTCAACAAACACACACACACTCTGGCTGGTTTTTAGCTCCATACAGCGCCGCCGCCGCCATCATGGGAGGAGGGGAGTTGGCCACATCTTGTTGACATTTTCATAGGCACTTGGAGTAATTTATGTAAGGTTAGCTCGCTCCCAGTGCAGCAGGCCAGAACACAGTAAAAGCAAACAGAGGGAGAAAGAGAACAAATTGCTTTTTTAAATTGCTCCGACTAGAGCTGCTCTTTTTGCTCTATTAGGACGGAGTGCAAACAGCGCTGCAAAGCAGGGGGGCGTGAGCTGCAGGACTGAATCAAACAGAAACAACAACTACTCAGGGTTTCCGTCCGGCCGTTTAGCTTTATTTTCAGCCTCGCTGGACGGTTTTGTTTCACGAGGCTCGTCTGTGCTAATAGCTGAAGACACCCACCTGAACGGGCGCTGCAGTTCCTCCTGACCTCGTGGTGTAAACATCCTCCGTCACTATTAATTAGCCACTTCCAACACATACTTTTCTCTCATTAGGGGGAGGAATAGCAGCTAATGAGGAGCAGGATGTAAAGTGTAGGAGCTGCGCCGGTAACGTGTCCTCTATGCATTTTATCCTTGTTTGAAAGGGAAAAAGTCAGCTTTTTATTCTTCACAAACCAGTCTGATCCTTTTTAAACATATAATTTCTCTTGCTAAATAATTAGTAAACTGTAATTAATCACATTTAAAAAAAATTGTTATTACCCAGTTTCCATCTGACAACATGAAGTCGGGTAAAATATCTCCAAAAGCAACAAATTACAACCCAGTAAAAAAAAACTGAACTGGAGGAAGTGGACTACAGCGCAAGGAATTCTGGGTAAATGCAACCAAATCAATCGCACTAGCAGGAGAAGTGACTCGTCTTTTAATCCTACAACGGCTGAGATCTGACGCCACTCCATTTTTGATTTTGTGAAGAAGGAAGTTTTGCTCAGTGTCTTCTTCAGTGGTTCTTGGTGCAGCGCCCCCACAGGCGAGGAGGGGAAAAGGTTTTTCAAAATTCTTTTGACACAGAGCAGCTGAAAATGTGACAAATGTCGTAATTTTGCTCCCTAATCGAACCGAAACTATTAGGTGTGAAAAGCCCTTAAACTAGTCGATTCTGCATCGTGACGACTAGTCCTAATCATATAACAAAAACGGATCCAAATGCATCTTTAAAAGTGCAGATTGAATAAGAGCTTAAGGTGTTCACCTTATATCTGTTAACTGGGGCTTCCCTTCAAACCGGCCTGTTTAATAGTCAGGTGTCACACAGAGGAAGCCATGTTGGCTGTCCTTAGGAAGCACGCCCCTCGGTGAGGCCACGGCCCGTTCACGGCCCGTTTCTGGCCTGGACCTCAAAGGTTTCTTGTAATCCCGTGTTGTTCTCTCTAAAGCTCGTCCTCGGAGATGCATTTGATGCCACAAACACAGCTGGCTGTCCTTTTTATTGGCGCGTGATCAGAAACGGCTCAGCTGAATAAGACGAAACACTCCCAGAATTCATAAACCCAACTTCAACCCTGGTTGTTTAAAGTTTACACGCCTAAACTGCCCGTCTGAAATGTACTCCAGAGCACAAACAGAGCACTTCACCCTTCCCTCCTGATGTTGACACACGGTGTATCTGGAAGATTAGCAGAGACAAACCCCTCCTGCACCGTCTCTCTGCTTCCTCGCCGCTAACCGTCTGAATTGGCTGCACCTGCATTTTTTGGCTGCAGATGAGAACTACCAGCTCTGTGATTTATCTACTTCCTTTCTGTTTCAGCTGCTGAAATATAGATTTATCAGAGGACGCGTCGCTGCGTCTAAAGAGGCATTTTTCATTATGGCACTCAGATCTACTGTGGGCGCAGTTCAAGGGGCCAAATCTGCAACACATTACATATTATCTTTGATGTACTAAAGTGCAGCTTTTCTGCTGCAGAAGAAAATAAATCTTTTTCTACTTTTACGTTTTAGACGAAGTAAAATAGCAGGAAAAACAAGAGTTTTTCTGCGTCTTTATGGGTAAAAATAGTAGAAAAGCAAATAACCGTCTTGTTTCTTTGATCTGCGGAGGTTCAGACCGTACCAGGACTTTTCTCGCTTATCGTTAAACGACTGATGTCTCACACAAAGACGCGGATCTCTTTGTTCCACTTCTAGGAAACCTTTCTCTCCCCTAACAAGGTGATAATGGACCGGTGTTGAAGTGATCCCCCGCCGCTCCTCCTCCTCCTCTCTGTCCTGGAACGCAGCGTTCCTCTTCATCACCACTGGGAATCTGGAGGAAGCTGCTGCTGCTTCCCTCAGATCACAAACTTCACTCTAACGGAAAAGCTGCTAAAGCTTTCACAACCTTTGATTTGTGTGTTTTTTGTTTTTTTTTTTTAAATTGGGAGGGTTATAAAAACGAATTTGAACCTTTTTAAGATATAAAAGTCTATCCTTGGATGAGTCAAATTTATAGTTTCACTACAGGTTCTCAATGGACTTTGACTAGGCCATTTTAATCCAAAAGTTCACTGCAAAAACATAAAACAAATAACTTTTTCATGACTATTAAGGAATTATTGACTTAAACCAAGCTCTGATATCTTGCTGAAAAGTTACTTTTAAGTTAGATTTTGTCTTATTTGAAATGAACAAAGTTATTTTCACTAGAAACTAATCATGAAGATTTTGTTTTTGCAGCAAACAGACTATTAAATTATAACCGTTCTTTTCACTCCATCCATTCTTTAATGAAATCTAACCAGCTTCCCAGTTTGTGTCCAAATATCTTCCCTTCATTCCTTCCTACTAAACTGATTTAAAATCAACATAATGTCTAATAGATAGTAGAGAAAACATTATAAACACTGTTGTTTGTCTTTGCTTTATGTTTTCGTGTAAACCATGATACAGTTCTGAACTTTTCTCTTTGCATTTCCTTCCTTTTGTAATTGTTTTATTTAAAACTTTAAAGATTATCAGAGATCCTGTGAATTCTCTCTAGTTCTTCACATCAAATCAAACATCTTGACTGATTTCCACCCGTTTCATTCAGAAACAATCAAACTGGAGGAAATGATCTCAGACAGCCATTACCTGCACCGTTCTGTGCATTAGAGGAGAGTTTTAACACCGATTTCCAGGAAGTAGATGTCAGTCAGACTTCTACTTTAATGCTATTAAATGAACGTTTGAACTAATTGCTGTCTTTCATCATTTCTGGCTCAAAGCGTTTGAAACTGTGTGGACAGGTGTCGGTAAAAGCTGCGTCATGCGAAGCTCCCAGAGCAGCCAAGGTGCCCGATTGTTTCACAGCCGTTCGCCAAACAAAGGTGGCCCCGATCTGAGCTTAATGGCAGAAAAGCTCCTCATTCTTCTTAATCTGCCGGCCTGATTTAAAGGCGACTCAATCACAGCGGCGCCCTGAATCACGGCGTCTCCGTCTGCTTTATTTCATTACGTTTAATGGCGCTCTAATTGTGTGCTTTTAATGAGAATCAAAGGGACGGCGGGAACAAAGAGAGGTGTGCGCCGTCCAGGTGAGCGCTTTCACGCCTTTTTAATTACACACTAACTGAGAAGTTGGGCAAAGTTTTAGGAGCAGAAATATTTAAGATTTGGAAGAGTTTTATTTTTGTTTTATGTAACAAACCTGCAGCTTTAGAGCAAAAATATGCAAACAAGTTTATCAGCTGAAGTCAATAGGTTAAAAACTTCCTTTTTTTTCACCATTTTTAGGTTATTTTCTATCAAAAATATAATCTCCTATTAAAGAAAACACATTAAAGGTAAAACTGAACATTTAAATGTTTTTTATGGGTGTGATTTGCTTATTATAATTGATAATTTGTCCAACTATTATTAATTTCTTGTAATTTTCTGTAAATATTATGTTAACTGTGTTATTGTGAGTTTTTTACCATTAATCTGCCAGAAAACTGGAGATATAAATCAGCAATTGTGGCTAATTTACATGGTCACAATATAAATAATTTTTATTTCTTGGACTCGTTGAACTTCCTGCAGCAATTCAAGAAATACAAAGTCTGTTTGGAATAAATTATTCATCATTTAGAGGCCAGATCTAAATTAATGTTTCGTTTTAAACTGATCAGAAGTTTGAGGCATTTTATGGAAATATTGTTAGTAGAAGGAGGCTTTTATATAAAGTTTTTACTGAGTTTGTAACCAAAGGCGAAACCGTATCGATTCTTTTACAAAGCAGAACAGGAATGAATCAGAGAGGCAAAGAGAAACGTGGAGCTGATATATTTATGATCCCATCCTACCTGACCAGCCTCACCACCTGAAACCAGGCGGCGGCCTGAATGCTGATACGTCCTCTCAGGAAATTAATCGCCCCGGCGAAGCTCCTTTAGTTGAATCGATTGTCTCACGACGAGCCGCTCTCTGTCACTTCAGCGGCCGAACGCGGCACAAAGCGAGTCGCCGTCCTGCTGGAAATGTGCGATAAGAACAAAGGTGCCCATCACGTTTAATTCACGACTCTCATAAGGGAAGGTTCCTATTGTGGCCGCATTGAATGCGCCGTCTTCTGATAAATGGAGGCTAATGTCCAGATTTTCGCCCCTGTCTGGTAATAACGTCGCCTGCTTTTCATTTCAGGATTTTTTCATGTAACTGCGGCTGTTTAACAAATCATTTTAGCACATTACTCCTGCTTTTTGTGTTGATCAAAGTGAGTTACTGATTGATTTATCCTCCCAGTCAAACTACAATATAATTGATGCAATCAGTGTTCATGAATCTGCTCTTATGATTGAGGTCTGGATGAACTGTTATTTTTAAAATAATGCAGCCAACAGCAGCCGTACCTCATTCGGCGCTTCGGTGTATTTTTCTCTTTTGCCTTTTACTGCAGTGATGGATCACAGCTTTTAAAGCCGGCTGAAGTTTTAACGTAAAGAGCCACTTAACCTCCACCCGCCCGAGCCCGGGCGATTTGCATAATTTTTTTTTATGAAAAAACATAACTCAGCCAAAAACAATGCCAACATACCCATGCCATACCTCTTTAGAATCAGGACATCTAACAGAAAACGAC